>JAMXBD010001914.1:0-269233 GCA_024138025.1 Combretum micranthum
GAAGTATGTACCGGATCCATATAAGATAGTGGAGTTGGAATCAATTGATTTAAAGGAGAATTTGACTTACGGAAAAGCATCCAGTTAAAATATTGGATCGAAAAGTGCAAATTCTCAAAAATAAAGAAATCCACTATGTCAAAGTATTATGGGATCTTCAAACCGAAGAAATTACTTGGGAATTAGAAGAAGAGATCAAGAAAAGCTATCCACATTTGTTTGAGAACTCAAGTACGCACTCAAGCTTTGAGGACAAAAGCTTATTTCAAGAGGGGGAGAATGTAAACCCCAGGAATTTTTCACAACCTTACAATAGATTGTATGAACTAGATAATAGAATTAGAATTTAAACGAATCTAAGAATGGATCAATATCTAGAATTTGATTAGATAAAGAATTTAGAATTTGAATAAAGAATTTCTTCAAAACCCGAAACCTGATATACAAATAGATTTAAATAGAAAAATAAGAGTGTAGAGATTAAATGATTGTTTTGATCTCGAAAATGATTCGAGATTAGAATAACGAGTAGTAATGAGTTTATATTTAGACTTAAACCCTAAATTCAAGATTCCTAGTTAAAATTAAAAGCTATTAATAAGATTTCATGTTCGGTATCAAAACTAAAGATATTTGTATATTTTAGTTTCTGTATTAAGTCCAATACTACATAAACAATTATTTACGCTTATAGATAGAAAACGATAACCCAAAGATAAACCGATAAGATTTTAAATACACAACGAAAACACAAACTGTCGAATAACTCAAAATCTGAACTTCAAATAAATAATCGGATCACGCTATTGTTCTAAACCGAGTTTTCTTAAGCTATTGAAGCTTGAAACAAAAATTGACCTAACGAGCTTAAGAAATCCTAATCGCGGGAGATAAAATTATACACATAAATAACTACGTATGTATATATAACCTAAATTTGTATTATTTGATAATCTAAGTATTTTGTATAACCCTATAAACACATTTTTGTACAAAAACTCCCAAATATTAGCTAATTTATACCCGTATAACTTGTTAAATGATCCTAAAACTAAATTAAAAAAATAAACTAATATATATATATATAGAATTCGGCTGCTGATTTCGGTGGATTTGCCTTGGAGAAGAAGAGCCGAATTGATCAATAATTCACCCAAGTTTGTCAACAAAAACAACTCCCATGCCAATCATTTGTTGACAACTCATACTAGCATTTATTGGCTTGAAAATAACAGCCAAATGAGAAGCAAACCAAAGGCAATCCAGAGGAAAAACGAAGGAGAAATCAGCCGCAACTTCTCTTCCTTCTTCCTATATATATATGATTAAATGCCCATAATGAGGAAACAAACAATCCTCATTAATTCCCACATTTCACAGAACAAATCTACTCTTATATAGCTACCAAAACCAACCAGAAACAGGAAACAAACGAATAAACACAACCGAGTTCGGATCGAGAGAAAAATAGCACTAAAAACCCTTGAATACGAGTTCAAAGGTAAGTCGATACAATTCAAATTATTTTCTTTCAAATCTAAGGATTGTGATTGATTTATAATAATCTTAGGAACATAATAGACACAACCAGAAGCTTCGGATTACATCAAACGAGCTCCAACGAGGTAATAATCCGAAAACCTAACTATGTTTTAATATGAATCGAGATCTAAGTATATATGTGTTTAGACGTGTTAAAAGTTGTTTTATGTTCTTATATAAGATGAATAAACACTTACAAACAGTTTAGTAAAGTTATTGACATGTAAAATTTAAAGAAAAAAAATCGGATCAGTGAGGAAGATGATGAACAATACCAACACTGCCTCAAAGCCGGCAGTGTAACCGCTCAGCGCCAGCGGCTTACATGGATAGGCTGGTAGCGTAGAGGCGGCTTACACTCATCAGAGGCTACCTAAAATAATTTTCATGTAAAACATGAACATAAGCCGGCTACCTGCAGATATATGTTGACAGCGTATGGCCGGCGTACGTTGAAAGCCGACAGCTTTCAAAGCCAGAGCACCCGACATGAAAAATTCTTCAAAACCAATTTTACACCGGCACCTGGGAATAAAGGCCGGCGGCTTTGAGCCGCGGCTTTGAGCTAGCGACGCCCAAATTTCTTTACCGAAAGCATATTTTCGAAAATAAACAGAACATATATATATATATATATATATCTTAAGCCTACTTAGTGTATTATATATATATATATATATTACAACAATATAAGATTTATTACAAATGATTAGAATAATTAGATTAATATCTAATAAACTCTTAAAACCCTAGAATTTAAGACAAATATTTAATGTTAATCAAAGTTAGTATTAGTCAAATATTTATTCTAGATAAATGAAATAGGAAAGAATGGAAATTGAAAGAGGTAAAATTTTCGAGTATTATGACTTCTAAAAATAACAAAATAATTATATGAGATAAAATAGGAGAAACACGACGACACTATCTAATAGTCAGTATCAAAACTTGATAAATATCAAGTCTAGGACACTAATCACATATACGAATTTAATTAATTTGTATTGATGAATAATTTGTCTTAAATAGGTGGCTTTGATACATTAGAAGATCTACCGGCTTATTACTACGACTGAGTCAGTATGAGCAGGTGAATAATTCAGTCATATTGTACTGGTCGTGATTGTAAATAATTAAATATGTAATGTAAAGATAATCAAATGAATGTTTGTTGAAAGTATGATATGATCTGAGTGTATGATTGTTAAAATATCCTTACAAAAGCGATAATGCAATGATGGATGTTGTGAAGTAGTATAATGATGATTGTGTGTAATGTATGATCACCGTGAAATTGATTAAGAATTATTGACTTAATAAAATAATCTGATCATGCATCGCACGAATTGCATTATAGCATATATAATGGTGTGACAGCCTGCTACGTATTAATATTTCGGATCTCTGTTTTCGCTTGGTTGTTCTAATGTGTTAGTTCTTCTAAGGTTCTCTTTAGTCTGGCGGTCCTATGAGGAACTAAAAGGCACCGAAGAACGTCGCCTATAGAATCGCTTTGAAATGATTAATATTTAGGGAGTTTCTAAGGGGATTGCAGGAGATGGTCTGTTCAATCAACTATATTCAAAGTGATAACCTTAAAACAAGAAATCGTTGATTCTCCTGTGTACTTAGTCTCTCCTGGGCAGGTGGGTCATTGAGTACTAGTTCTTCAACCCATTAAAAAGAGGGCGTAAATCTTTTTCCTGTTTGGATTCTAGATCATCCAAACTTGTATTTGTGCATATGGTTAAGTGCTTGCATTGCATATGATTGCTAATAACTTGTGTGAATTATGATATGCCTGGTTATTCACTGAGCTGTGGTTTCACTCATACTCCTACAATC
Organism: Combretum micranthum; assembly: GCA_024138025.1. NCBI lineage: Eukaryota > Viridiplantae > Streptophyta > Magnoliopsida > Myrtales > Combretaceae > Combretum > Combretum micranthum. The sequence goes on from JAMXBD010001914.1 coordinate 3,388, forward strand.
TTTTCAGGTTTACTTTACGACCTTGGTTAGTCACTTCCAGGAGTATGGCTCCGGTAAGAGCTTAGGAGCTAGAAGTCTACGATTATATTTTAGTTTAAATGGTTATGTACTATTAGAATAGATTATTTAGTTGTGTACTTCAAAAGAACTATATGGTTTGTAATAGTTTTGTAATGTTTATTCACTAAGTTATTTCTTTCATATATTTGTTATTTCTTATCAAGCAACTAAAAAGATCCTGTTGTTTTAAAAACCTGTCATTCACTAAAGGTAATCTAGTGATAGTATTCAAGTGTAACTTGTTTACTACTACTAGGGTACCCTTAGGGCGTGACATATTATCCTTGGGTGAGAAGGATAGTAAGTTCATGTCGAAAGCAACACTTGGCTGAGTATCCAAAAGCAATTGCTTGGCGGCGTTATGGAAAAGGAAATGCTTGGTGGAAGATCTGAAAACAAGGCTCAATTCAAGTAAACTTCATATGCTTGATGATATTGATCGAAAGCATAAAACTTTTTATTAAAACTATTTGTTTTGAGGATGTCACGCCCCGAAGGGTACCCTAAACGTGGCAGTCCACCGTACACAATATTAAAGCCTAAGAATGACCACCTCAGTCACGCGAAGGCTTCCATACTATGTACAAGGCGTCTAACACATGGAGGAGACTCATCGGAGTAATACATTTTACGTTGATATAGCTTGAGTAACAATGTAAAGGAAATACAAATTTACTATACTTCAGATACAATCACTATACTTCAAATACAAATCATTCAACTTCAATTACATTCATCAAAGATTCTACTACGTAAAACTATTACAAGGCAAATCATAAAACTAGCATAACTTCAAACATTCGTATTCTTGCCGAAATCCCAAAGTCATTCCCGGCTTCAACCAATTCGGTCCCCACTTTGCATTCTTGAGATAACCTGTCATTTAAACAACTATTGGGGTATAAGCTACACTAGCTTAGTGAGAATTCCCTTAATTCCGTACCATAACAAACAAGTATTAGTCAATCATATGCTATGCATGAACAAACACGTGAGCAAGCAATTATGCATGGGTATCCGGAACCCACACACAGAACGGATTTACGCCCTCCGTATCTTGGGTTAGGAATGGTATTGAGTCTACACGACCGCATCTAGTCCCCAAGCCCTCGGCTCTTAGCACTCGACTCGGCTAGGCTCATCCAAGAATGCATCCACATGCGCCTTAGTACCCCTGAATGAGCTCTGGCACCGGGTTCGTTATCCAAACGAGTCATCACGGACCATACCGATCGACCTGCGTAGGAGTAGCATGCTACCAAATGCAATATGTCCAATGCGATGCATGACCAATTTAATTTTTTGCTTAGGAAAAATATTTATACATTCTTTAGAGTGACCAACCAATATCACACATATAACAGAAATAATATGAACGGTGCAGTTATCCAATCAAATCGTGGTTTCGATATGCTTTAGTATTCTTTGGCATACATTCATCACAGTCTCATCATATATCCCATCCCCATTCATATCGATTTTTATCTTGTTCCTATAATTCTAATGCAACTAACTACAATCACAATCAAGGTAACAAAACAAGGAGAAAACTCACTCGGCCATTGGATCACCGGTCTTCTAGTAATAGTAATCCGGTGGTAGGGAATCGTCGATTTCGGGATCTCCTAAAAAGGAAGAAATACTTTAATAAGTATTTCAACTCAAACTAATCCAAACAATTTCATACGAACTATCAAATTCGTAATTCTCGTCCTAAGCGGGAATTCCAACTTAAAACGGCCATAACTTGGTCATTTTAACTCGGAATCTCGCAAATTATATATCGATTTCTATCTACTTCGAAAGATCTATCTAATTCTAATATTATTTTCAAGTTTTGAAAACTTTGAAGCTTCGAAAAGTTCGGATCAGATTAGGTCAGCAACAATTTCAATTTCCGAAAAATAGTTTTGTAAATGTTTGAAATGTTCCTACTATATAACTTAACTATACATGCAATATGAGTGATTTCCTAACATGAATGACATGAGATGAGCCTATTGCATGCATGATCTTGATGATTTTACTAAAAGGAAATTTTATAACTTTTTATTTTGCAAGACCATAATGACAACTTACTTATGAAAAATCTAGTTTTCTAACTTTTATCATTTCCATTTGTTTTGGATTTGTTACTTAAGAAAATATAATTATTTTTGTCAAAATTGAGTCTTCATTATATATACTACTTATGACCTTCATTTCTACATAAAAATTCCCATTTTACACTTTGTAAATATGTTTTCCAATATGATTTACTCAAAAATCCGAATTTTAGAAAATCCACTTTTTGAATGATTCATTTGGGGAAAACTTGTTTAATGCATTAAAATTTAAGACCTTATGATACCTATTACTTAAGGACTTCATTTAATACATAAAACTTTCATTTTGAACTTGGATAATAGGTGTTTTATGGCCTTCACTCAAAATTACGAATTTCACAAATTGGTTACTAACTCAAAATTTTCTCATCTTGATTCTATTTCTTGTTTTATACATTAATCTCATCAAAACTCATTTCAACTTATAAAAATCACTACTTAATGATACCTATTACCTATATACTTCATTTTTCACATAAAACATGAGTTTTGATGTTGATAAATGGGTTTTAAAAATTGGTCTTGGTTGGGATCCGAATTTACAAAATTCATTTTTGGACATATCTTTTGATAAAACCTATCTAAACTTATGAAAATCCATTCCTTACATATCATATCTTAAGAGCCCTTCATTTCTTGAATAAAAACTTTATTTTTGAGTTGGAAAACATGTTTTTACACTAGGCCTTGGCCAAAATCCGAGAATAGAACTTTGTTTTGAAAATTAATCTTTGAAAATCATCTTTGAACCATATAAAATGAAGTCTTGATGCTATATATATATTAAGCCTTCATTTTCTTATGTAAAAATTACATTTTGACACTTGAAAAGTAGTTTTTAAATATGGGTCTTGCCAAAATACGAATTTCACAATTTTGTTTGAGTTCATAACTAAGATCTATACTTAATATGAACATAAACATAAAACAAATGCATGGTAATAAGCTATAAACATCATGGATCTAAACTTCACTTATCAAAATCTTTCATTTATGGTATCTATACCCTAAGCCCTTCATTTTAAATGAAAAATATACATTTTGAAGTTGAAAAACCACTTTTCTAAATATGGTTCCATTTTCATCCGAATTTTCAAAATTGTTTTTGTTGAAAACAAAATAGATCTTGGTTTCCTACAACTTTCCTACCATCATCAAGCTATAGCAAGTTGTTCATGAACATAAACAAAGATCTAATGCATCTATGAACTCAAAACTTTAGATCTAGTTTTCTAAACTAGTTTTACATGCATGAATCACATGTGGATGATGATCTATGCATAAATCATAAGGAATAACAAAATAACAACTTAAATAACAAGATCTATGGCATAAACAAAAATCAAAGCAAAAAATTAGATCTACAAAATATACAACTTTAAACAAGAAAATAATTATAATACAATAATAAAAGTGGAGAAGAGAAAGATTTCATTTTTGGCATCATCATCCTAAGCTTTTAAGCTTATGGAAGTTCATTTGATGCATGAAACCTTCATTACACTTTACCTATATCACCTATGGAGCTTTGGGATGAAGATTTGCTTAGAAATCTTTAAAAATGAAGTGTGGAAGCCATGGAAGATGGGGGCAGCTTGTTTTTGAGGAAACAAGAAATGAAGAAGAAAGAGAGGAAAAAGAGAGAGAAAAGCTAAAGAATGAAAGAGGAAAGTGAGTAAATGAAGGAGAGAGAAAATGAGTGTTTTAATTGAATGAAAGAGAAAAAAATAAAACAAGGCAGCCAAAGGGGGGGCTGCACGTGAATGGAAAGAGAGAGGAGGAGTTTGTTGAAATTTGACTTGAATTAATTGTGTAATAAATGTGTAATGTAACTTTCTTAAGAAGGAGTAAAAATAATTAATTTAGTCAAAATATGTAAATAAGGACAATGGCAGCCATAAAGAGTCAAAAATCTGCCATCAATTGTGGGATAATGTGTAGAAAGATTGAAGTGAAAAGGAAGTGATATGTGTAAGGTGTACTTGAAGGTATGGGTTGTAAAAGTACTTAATAAAATAAAATAAAATAAAATTGAAAATTATTCCAAATAATTGTAGCAGATTTTTCATAATTAAAATTAAATAATTATTTGAATTATTTTATTTTAACAAATATGTTACCGGTATGATCAAAATACGCGAATATGGGCTATAAATAATATTTTTATAACCCGAAAAATTCTAAAAAATATTTTATGAATAAAATATTTTTAAAATATTTTCCAATTATTAAATTAATTTATTTTATTTTTAGTACGGTCTTAAACAGAATCTGATCCCGTAAAGACCCGAAACGAACTAAATTTTAGAAAAACAAAATTTTCTATAACATATAAAATATTTATCTAAAAATATAAGGCTTTATAAGAATAATAAAATTTTGTAATGAAAAAAAATGAATAGTGCAAAAGACTAATCAATTACCGGTAATAATGGAAATACGATAAAAAGGTTATAACTGTAACTTTTATAACCCGAAAAATTATATAACTGATATATTTAGAAATCTTATGAAATTACGAGTCTAACGGTACTATTGGTATATTTTTGATATCTCGAGTCGGGACACACTTTTCGAAGTCTGTATCCGAACGGGTTCGAAATAGGTCAAAAATTTACCAATATGATATTTTTAAACAAACTCATATTACTATGAGTTATTCTACATATTTAGCTATCCTCGGCCTCTAGGGTTAGGGGCACTAATTGCCGGACTTAGGCTATTGCATTCCGATTAGGGTTTCCAGGGTTTTTCGGTTTAGATCTTTGCCAATTTGGAAACTGATATTTATGTTTATCTAACATATTTAATTTGAGAAAATTATTAAATTTATTATTATTATTTTTTATATTTAATATCTTTTAACGTTTTCGGAATTTTTGAATTGGGTTTCATTTCCGAAAGTTAATCGCTATTTACTTTTTAATAATTCGTTTTTGGGATCTATATTACCCGATTTTATAAATCGGAGTCACGTATGGAATTTGTCGTACGTAGTGGTTTTGGAATTGTAGTACGTTGAGTTCTTACTTCGTTTTTGAGAATTCTTATTTTTCCCAAGACTCGGGAATTTTTTAAATTCATTAGTGATTTAAGACCGGTTGAAATTCGGTTTTAATTTGGAGTGATTTTTAGGGTTTATTTTCAAAGTTCATCTTAAAATTATTTACTGAAATTTCCGGGGCTTACAGAGGACATGTATCACCAAACCTCGAATGGAGGGCGCGAATTCATTCAACATATAGTTCCCGAAAAACTATATGCCTTGTTTGCCCACGTGTATGTTGCATTCCATTTGTTTGATTAAATAACTTGTTTGAAATTTTGTTACAAGAATTTATTTATGGAAATAATTCTCACTAAGCTTGTTAGCTTATACCCCCATAGATATCTTTTGCAGTTCCCCTATTTATGGTTAAGGCCATGAGGACCGTGCAGTCAGGTAATTTCTTTATGGATTAGGAAAAATCCTAGATGAAGTTTAGTGTTGAAAAAGATGCACAATGTTCTTGTAATAGATTAGTGATTAAGGGAAATATCCCTAAGTTTGCAAAGATCATTGTTATAAGTGAATGAAATATGAATCATCTTTTCTTAATATGTTTTTTGTATATTCTTAAGCTTCATAATTCATAAATGGTCCTCTAAATTTGTGAGAGTACGCCTTACACTTAATATAAAAGCTTTTGGAAATGGCTAAGGTTGTCATACTTAAGCTTTAATATTAAGTGTGGCGGATTGTCACGTTTAGAGTACCCTTAGGGCGTGACATAAACATAAAGGAAAACTCACTTGGCCATGGCGATCTTCATCAATCGAAGTAATCTTCGAGAAAGAGAAGACCTTGGTCCTCATCACTTAAACAAAAGAAATACCCGAAATGAGTATTTCATACAAGATCTACTATAATATCTAATTCTATTTTATCATTTTTGCCAAAATTCGGATGGAGTGAAATTCCAACTTAAAATGACCATAACTTGCTCATTTTAACTCGGAATTTTGTATATTATATGTTATTTTCTACCTACTCGAAAAAAATCTATCTATTTCTAATATTATTTTTATCATAAAAATCCATTTAGGTCTCAAAATGGTATAGTACATAATTGTTACGAAAATTCCAGCCTTAAAATATATTTTTCCAAGCTTTCATTAACTAAATATCCATAGTAAATACGTAAGTATTTATATAGTTGAAAAATCCTTTTGATACTATATAACTCACATTAAATGCATGATTCAAGTATTGTTGTCCAAACTATGATTTTTTATAAAACAATCTCCTTTAGAAAGATTAGAGTCTACAAGTTCCTTTTGTAAATTTGTTGAAAGAAAACTAAGATTTTTAGTTTATTTTGTATGAATACTTGTTATGTCATAACTACAATTTTTACACTTATAGACTTATAAAAAAAGCTTTTTATTTTTGAAACTTGTTATTCTAGGTTGTTTAACAATATTACTTTTCTAAGTATCTTTTTAACTGGTGGGTTAATTTTTAATTTGACTTAGAAATTTGGTTAGTTCTTAGTATTTGTTAGTGTTGGTATGATTTTTTTTTAAATAAGTTTTTAAGAAAAACTTGTATAGCAAAGGATTATCAATATTAAGATTTAATAATAAATTTTATTTTATTTTGAAAAAAAGACTAAAAGAACTTTATAACTATGTTTTAAAAAAAATTCATAATATTAACTCTTAAAGCCTATGATGAGCTCATTTAAATTTTTTAAAAGGATAGTTGACTTATAACCCTAAGTTTTTGAATGAAAACTTAAGTGCCAAAGAATATTTTTTTTTTTTTTTGTAAAGATTTTAGTTTTAAATTTTTAATGAAGAAAAAAACTCTTTTTATTTTGACAACAACAAAGTGATTGTGCATGATGATGAGCATATGGCTATATTACATAAAAGAATAATAACTTATATAGAAAATAAGAGATGTGGAAAATTAAATAAGCAAAAGACGATGTAAATAAATTTAAGTATTGGAAGTCTTAGCTTTTATTAAGGCTTTCGGACTAGAGATAGATTAGTCGCAAAATGAAAGCAAGAAAAAAAATAGGAAAATAATGGGAGTTACATTGGTATCAAGGCTCCTCGAACTTAGATTATGGACAAGTCCATAAAAGAAAAGAAAATAAAGGAAAATTTTGTTTTGACTTGATAAGGACAAGTCTAAGACTAGAAAGACTAGTCTTAATAAATTGCATGAAATAAATAAATTTCAAGGAATAAAATAAATTGTAAGAGCATAAATAAAAAGTTAGGTTAGTGAGCTTATATGCTCTAAGAAATATATATATATATATATAATATATGAAAGTTAGATTTAGAACAATAAATAAAAATAACATAACAACAACAATAATATTATTTGAACATTATTAACAAGACATGAGGGTACTATTACTTCCATAAAAAACCCATAGATTTAGGAAACACACACTATGATCATGTTATGTTAACATGAACATAAGGAATATTTTCATAAGGAAATTTATCTAAGGTAGAGAAATGGATGGTGAAGAAATAGAAGTTGATGTTGTTGGAAGATATTGGTGCGGGCATATGAAGAAGTTCAGAATAAACTTCTTGGAGAGAGGATTTGAGAAGAGAATTTGCAAGAGTTTTGTATGGTTGAGAAGTAATATGTAAAGTATGATGGAGGGAACGGGTATTTATAGAGTTTTGGAGTGAAAATTAGATGTAATTAATAATAAAAAAAATAAATGGAAGAAGGAAGAAGGGGGCCAACCATAGCATGGGGAAGGCAGAAAAATAATTTATTTTGTTGTTTTGTAGTGAAAAAATTAAAAAGTAAGATATGATATGTGTAAGGTTTTATGAAAAAAGTAAATGTAAGAAGTAAGTCTAGTAGAGTGTAAGAAAACGTAGAGATAGCGAAATAGTAATGAATAGTATAAATAATACTATGAATGGTAACTAAACAATTAAAATATCGGTACTAAACAATATACGTGTAAACGCCTATATTTGATATTTTTAGTTACCGAAAAATTCTAAAACTGATATTTTTGAAATCCTTATATTTTTATGAATCTAATGGTATTACTGGAATATTTTCACTATTTTACTTATTAGGACCCTAATTTTAGAAATTGATCCTGTTCGGGTCCAAAACAAATTAAATTTTAGCGAACTTGATATTTTTAACCTTTCTTATATAATTTCAAACCATAACTCGAAATTATCTCATTTCTATTGTTTTTAGGTTTCGCACGTAGGATTGCCAAATCTAGAATCACTAGACTTAGTATAACTTGGTTGACTTTAGGGTTTTAGTTTGATTCGGTTCTTAGGGTTTACTTATAATTGTCGTAAAATCTAAGGGCTTATAGGTTAAATATTATTTTTAGTTTGTTTTTCTTTTTTGTTTTTGCAGGTTTCACTTGTAACTTGATGAGAATTTTGATAATGTTGCTATTGATCCATGCTATCCAAACTTCTCGTCCTTTGTCCTAATTAAAGCAATTCATGGTCAAATCTCTCCATAAAACTAGGGTAATCCTTCATATCCTTTTTCTTACATTCTTTGCATGTTCTCTTCCTTACTTATGCTTGATTGGATAGATATTCAGGATAGTGTGTTGCATTAAGTGTGGGAAGGGATTGTTGGAATGAAAGGAAATATTTGGGTTTTAATTGAGCTTCATGATGCATATATACACTTTTAATCAAAATTTCCCCATTTATTAGTTTGCAAATGAGCTGTAATGTTGATATTAGAATCTTGAAACTATAAATGTTGTTTGGGAAAGCTAGCATTATAAAAAATTATGTTTAGTGATTTTATGTGCCTTACTTACCTATTTTGAACTTCGTATACTTAATCGAATTTTAGAATAATCTAAGTGAGACAGTTTACTTGCTTTTAATGACTAAATCTAGAGATGTGAAAGGGACCAAATCCTTAGTTTAAAGTTAAATGGTTATGTTTCTAAGCTTATTAGTAGTATATTTGCTTTCAACTATTTTGAGAGCTTCCCACCCCCCCCCCCCCCCTCCGGTAAAGGCTAATAAAATAAAAATAAAAACAAAGAGATTCATCAAAAGAAGAAAAAATCCATGGGAGTGATGGATGCCACATACTTTCATTTTAGGTTGCTATGCTTAGAGAGATGATTGAATGGTTTATATGCTTTCTAATAAGTAGTAGGATGTGACCCTACCGCTTTTCCTTTGTTTGAATTTGTATCTTTTTTATGATTTTAGAAGTGGTTATTAAACGGTGAGATTAATAGTTTGGCTTACTTGGATTAGTATTAAAAGTTTGATTGTAGTATGCCAAGTACAAATATAGATATGGTAGGTTTGAGCTATAGGCATTAATGACTCACTTTGGATTGGTTGAATTAAAGAATGCTATGCTTGATTTGCTATTTTCTAGGGAGTATAATTGATGACAGATTCCTTTGTCCTTATTATGTTTGCTTGAGGATAAGAAAACGATTAAGTGTGAGGGAATTTGATAAGTTTTAATAGGCCCTTATTTTTTGTGCTTATTTGAACATATTAATTATGTAAATTTTGTGATTTAATCAAGAAATTGACATTTATTTTGTTAAAATTCATTTTAGGCTTTCATGAGCTCATTTGGAAGATTATTTGATGATTTAAGAGAAACGAAAGTATATAAAGCAAGTTTGGGCCGGACTTTACAAGGAACAAGCCTTTTATTTTTAGCTTTCCCTCTAACACGGTAAGGGCAGAATAGGGAGGGATTAAATCAATAGCATATAAAAACCCATCTTGCTGTCATTTATAGAGACACAGATCCCAAGAGCCCTAACAGCTACTAGAAACGTACAGAGACATATTTCTTTAATACCCAAAAGGGGAAATACAACATTTTAGGAAAGAATATACGAAATATTCCTTTGTAAAGAGATAATTTAATAAATTTATAGGGTTTCGCAGCAACTTTGTGCTTAAACACTTCGATTCATCAAGGATATTCGTTTTTTATTGCTTTATCTCATTATGGGTCTTTGCTATTTCTCTGAACCTTTGTTTTGTATTGCTATATTCATGGAGGAATAGTTGTTTTGTTTGGGTTTAGGTTGATTTAATGTAGTTCTACTGTACTTATTTTGAATATGTGTTGATTTATTGAATTCAATAGCTTGAGCTTAATATATCTTGAATCCGTATAGTGCACGATATGGGTTCATGTCATATTTCGTTAGAATAGGCTAAGAGATCATTTTAATGAATAAATCTAAACTATTGATGAGATTGTTTATAATCGCCTTGAGAGAGGGGTGGTGAGATCTTTTGTCGCTTGTTTGGAAATTCAATAGGTTGGTTTCTGAAACAAAAGATTCTTGTTCTTCATGTAAATCTAAGTTGTTAATAGTCAAGAAGAGATTCTAGCAGTTTGGCTTATGTTTAGGTGCTATTGACCTTGAGAGAGGCTTTAGCATAATTTAGTGAATCTGACGATTCAATAATCAACACAACCTTGTTTCTGAGAATTTCTTGAGTTATATAAATAGATCTAAGGTGAAGCATGACCCAAGCAACCTTGTGAATTGATTTATCTTATTCTTGCATGCTTGCAGTGAAACTTGCTGCTAATCTTTGCTGTTTCTTTTGTTAGATTAGGCTTAGCTTATCTTCTCTATATATAAAAACTCCTATGTTTTTGTTTGACTGGATTACAGGAAAAGAGCGAGAGTAGAAGTATTCACCAGCTTTTCCTTGAAATACGACTTAGATCTTTTTCTACTATGCTACATTGGATGGATGCGCTTGCCTTATGGAGACCGTAGTTAGACAGTGATTTAGAAAAGAATTTACAAATTTAAAACTCGATCTGGCACTTTCTTCTCCACCAATGATCCAACTATCAATCAATATTATAGGCTAGAAAGCCAAAAAGAAATGGTTACTTCGAATTCTAACACTTATTGCCGCATGAAAAGTAGGATATGAGGTCATGGTTTGGATATCAAAGGATGGAAGAATCCCAAAGATACTAGCCTATTGTTGATAAGTGGTAAAAAAGAAAAGGATAAAAAAAAGAGAGAGAGAGAGAGAGAGAGAGAGAGGAAAATGGGAATGCATATTGACTTTTTTTTTTTTTTTTGGTTAAATAACAATCTATTCGTTTATGTAATCATATATCAAACAAATATTATGTATGTTTGAACATGAAAAACCATCAAGATTGTTATAATCTAATCGCATAACATTTTCTAATAGAAGTATACTCTTTTCATTATTCCCTTTTGGATAGTTGTAATATGTAAAATAATTTAAAAAATGCTAATCTAATATGACATTTGTCATTTTTTTTTTCTCATGAATTGCAATTATACAAAGTTGCTCCAGTCCAATCTCATTGTTAGTAGTTTATTTTCAGATTCTATCATAAGTCGGGAACTCAAGTACTAAATCACTATTGGTATGAGTACTAACTTAATTCAAAGTTGGATCAACAATTACAAAAAGTAAAAATTAAGATAATGTTACTTAATATATTGAGCTTGCTACTATTACATGCCCAGTAAATGCACGATAAAATCCCACTATAATTTATATATCATCCCAACAACAGTTACAAATGAGATAAGTCGAGTCAAGTCGAGTCCATATCAAGCTTGAACTCTACTCAAATGAAAATTTTAAACTCGAACTTGACTTAAATGAAAAATCCAAAGCTCGAACTTAAACATAATCAAGCTTTAATTTATAAGCTTAAACTTGACTCAATTTAATATTCGATAAGTTTGAATTGACTCGATTAAGCTCGATATTCTCTTAAATATTGAGTTAACTATAAAGAGTATTTAATACTCGATAAACTCGAACTCGACTTGACTTAATTTAACACTTGAAGAAGTTTGTGAACTTACTGAGTCAAGTATTTTAAAACTCAAACTTGATTATAAGCGAGTCAGATTTGAGCTTTTGCCGAGTCAAACTCAAATAGTTTGACAGCTATCTTGACTCACTTACAACCCTACTCCTAACATAGAAAACAATGTATAATATAAACCCACCAAGAAATAGATACAAATAGATATATATGGTTCTATAATTCGATTAATAAACACTGTATAATCATAAAAATAATACACGTTTAAATCCTTTCTACATCGTAGTTATATAATTAAAAAAAAGCAATAAAATAAAATAAAAAAAGACAGTGGTTTTATACTCAACCTAACTGAAATTATGTAATTACTGATATAAGATGGAAAAAGCAAAGTTTGTCTGCACATTAACTGTGACTCTTCTTCTACTTTTCGCAATGCGACCTTATCATCATCAAGCGGATATTATCATGATCATGACCACGACTTCTTCAACCAACAACCACAAAAAATTTTCATTAATAGCTTTACGACACACAGCTATTTTTCGAAACCATCCAGCTCATACTAAATTACGTCCCCGCTTTCGTTTTCTTTGATAATTTTTCCTCCCCGGTTTTAAATCTCTGGACCCTTCTGCTGTACATCGCATGTGACATTTCCCAACTTTTTAGAACATTAAACACATCACGACAAATTTTCACTTTCGGCAATTTTAATATTCAACAAAACCTTTCTCAGACTTTTTTTTTTTTTTTTGGCAGTTATCGAGATACGGCACGGAATCTGAAAACTTTTAATCTATTTTAATCTATAATATGGCGTGAAACCAATAATATATACAATATGATAAATTTATATATTGTGTAAAATTTTAAAATAGTGGGGAAAAAATAAAGAACAAAAAGTGAGAAAATTTTAAAATACAGGCAACACCCTCTTTTTAAGATATGCAAAATAAGACTATATAACCATATACGGTGCCACAAATATATTATATACAATTTCAGTTACAGAAATTACTTATGTCACATACCGTTAATAAAGGCTATTGTCAAAATAGACGGTAATCTCGGTCTATTTTTCGTATGAAAGGTACTAGAAACTTACCGAATCAAATGAAAATCTTTCCTTAAAAAATCTTTTTTTTTTCACCGATCAGAAATCGCCGCCGAACGAATCAGGACCGTTCATTCTAGGAAGAACATGGAGAGACACAGCCCGAAACCCGTCCGGAGTCTCCACCTCCCAAACTCTTCCCACATCCGCCCTAACATCCACAACCAGGACTTTCCCTCCTCCGCCGCCGCACACCGCGCAGACCTTTCCACGTGCAGCGGCGATCTGCTGACACCCTTTAAGCCTCTCGTCTTCCATAATATATTCCCAAACATCCCTTTTCTCATCGTACTTTCTCAACAAGCCCTTGGTTTCATCAACTGAAAACATGACATCCTCGTCCATCGAAGCTACCGGACCTTTCCACCTCCTATCATACCTTCCGGCATGTCTTCCCACTTGTCTTCCACGACGTCGTATACTAACCCTTCTTTGGACGCGTCTCCTTTAACGTTTACCATGCAGAGTTTACCTCTCCATCCTACTGCGTCGATCGCTTCTCGACAGAAGCGTCCGTCTTTTAAGCACGACAGCTTCTCCCAGGATCCGTATGTCGACTTAGATGCTGTCGTCGCATTCGGACATTTAGCGAGTTTTATCATTTCGTGTTGTTGCCTGGTGGTTAATGATTTTACTTTCCATTTCTCGACGGAGCGTGCCACGTCCTTGCAAAAGTGGGATCCGATACCGCTTGCTATGTAGACTGATCCCCGGCACGCGCCGGCGGCACACCACCGTCGTGGCGTGGAGAGGGGTGGGCCCGGAGACCAGGATCCTGATGTGGGATTGAATATAAGAGGGCGGGTAAAGGCCGGGAAGAGATCGTGGGAAGTGGCCGCAAGAAGCACGAGGTTTCCAGAGACAGAGACGGATTGTATCGGAAAGTTGAAGGAAAGGAAAGAGCGGTGGCGGAGGAGGAGGCGATGTGGTGGGTCGGAAGGGGCTGGAGGCAGCGCCTTCCAGGAACGTGATAAGGGGTCAAAGGAGTAGAATTCGAGATTAGTGGAGTCAGGCTGGGTAATAAGAAATGGGAATGGAATGGGGAGGATGGGGGTGATGGGTTTGAGGATAAGAGGGCATAGAGAGAGAGAAATGGAGGGAACGAAGGGGTGTAAATTAGGCGTCGCCACGCGCTGCACACAAAGTAGAGGGAGGTGGGAGGCACGGGGAGAGGCAGAGTCTTGCAATGTGGTCCGGGAGGCCAGGGAGGAGAGGCTGTTGATTGTGGCTGCCTTGTTGGTGGGTGGTTTTGGGGCGCTTTGATGGGGTTTCGCCGGCAGAGCTGGTGGAAGTAGTGGCGGTATCTGGGGTTATGATGGGGTTGGCCATGCCTAGTGTTGGGAGAGATGTGATTGGGGAGAGCGAAGAAGTGCCTCTTGAAGGAAGCTTATACTTGGTTTTTAGACGAGAAAAAATAAATAAAAAGTAGAAGTTAATTAGATGAGGGTGGACTTTTTGGACGGACCTTTTCAAGTAATTTGTTATTATTATTTTTTCTTCAGCTTTGCTTTTTTGGAAAGAAAAGTAAGTTGGTACTTTAAATGTCGAAAAAGTAGGAAGTCATAATTGTTGGCAACATGCCAAGCTAGCTACTAACATAGACCCGCCTCCTCCCCCTATTTATTCCTAACTATTGCGAAATGACTTAAAAAGAGCATGTTCATATATTTGAAGATTGTAATGGGATTTTTTTTCCCACTCAAACTCTGATAATCTAAAACTAGTAGACACGCATGCTCGCTTTGCGAGTTAAAAAATAAAAATATTTATATAGTAAGATAATTAAATGAAATATAAACAATTATTAAATATAAAGTAAACCATAATAAGTATTGGGAAGAAAAAAATTATTAAACATGTACATGAGAGAGAAATATAAGAAAAGAAGGTTTAGAAGAGAGTGAGAAGAGAGAGGAATAGAGAAATGAGTTAATATAAAATAAAATTTTTTTTGACATGTATAGTGATAGATTGGTTTAATAGTAATAGATGAATAAATAATATTTCAGTCTTTGAGATAAACCTTCTATATTATATATGTGGGAAGAAAAAGTATATTTAATTTTAAACTTTATTTTCGTGTAGATATATTTCTAACCTTTTAAATATTACAAGTAATTTATAAATTTTTATAATTTGATTAAGAAGCTTGGAGGTTGCCAACAACTTCTAAAATTATGACCTTGATGCAAAAATTCATTTAAACTTGTCAAAGTGTATATTAGCAGCTTTTAATTTTAATTCAAAGGTGTTTTTTAAACTAAAAAAAAAAATTATTGTGTTGCCAATTATTAAAATTTCAAAAATATTAATTGCATTATTTATAAATCTAAGGGTACGTTTAAAATGATATGAAAGTACAGGTTAAGAAAAACAATTTAAAAAATTTTCAAGAATAGAGCACTTAAAATTGCACCCAATTTTAGAGTTTTAAATCTAAAGACACTTTTGGCCCAAAAAAAAATCTAAAGACACAATTTCAAAATATTTTGAAAACTTGACTTCAAAACAAAATTTGAACTCTTATAGACGCTATTTTGGATATTTTAGTACATTTTAAAATCACGTCTTGGATTTTTCTTCTACAAGTTCTGCTTTTTAGAATTTTTTTAATACAATTTCTTTCCCTTTCCGTCAAAATTCTAATTTTTTTTATAATTTTTCTTATATATATATATATATATATTATTAGATTCTTTAACTTTTTTTCCGCATTGCATGTCCCTTGTTTAGGTAGAACGCAAGGGGGTTGGACATGGCGTTTAGGTAAAACGAAAGGGAAATGGTTTGATAGATCAGATAGAGTGGTTGAGGTATCTTTTTGAGTGTGTTTGGGTTATTTAATTTTTATCTGAATTTTATTTTTATATTTGAACTAATCTATTCAATTTATTTATAAATAAAAATAATTATTTTTTATTTATATCTATTTTATAAATATTTTATTTTAAAATAATAAAAATAAAATATTAAAACCACCTAAAAATTACAAACAAAACAGAACACACACTTTGGAAATCCCTTTCGTGCTTCAAAGTGCCACCGTTTGGTCTCAATTTGTGGAGAAAAGCTTGGAAATAAAGTAAGATTGATGATTAAAGACGAGCAACAGCGTTTATCGTACTTTGATGTCCTAGGGACATCTTGGGGTGGAAGTGGAAGACATAAAAGTCTCAGCTCACTTTACTTTTATTATTCGTCGTCATGTAGAAAAATAAAATAAATTAAAAAGTGTTTAATTTCGTTAAGGTTCAACTGTTCAAGTCCGGTTTAAGTCTTTCTACGTAGATATTCTTCTTTTTCGAGTCCACGCGTCCACCACCACCAGTCATTATTTTATCTTTTCAAAGTAGTATGCATAACTTTTTTTTTTTTTTATTTACTGGACAAAGAAATTCACTTTCAAAAATATTTTGATTTCTTATTTTCATATGATTGTAGTGTAGTGTATTTACTATGGATAAATTACATCAAAATTTATCAACGTTTGAGAAAAAATTCATCTGAGGTATCACATTTCGCAAAGTTCATTTAAGGTATTAACGATTAAGGAGATGTTTAATTAAGGTATCAACGTTTTAAATGGTTAAAAAAAATCAATATTTCACAAAGTGAGTCAAGTAAGGTATTAATAATTTATTATTAACAAAAATTATAAAAACTTAATTTAAAACTAATCTAAATGATACCTTAAATGAACTTTGCAAAACATTAATACTTTATTTGATTCACTTTTATGAAACAATGATTTCTTTTTTTAAACACTCTAAATATTGTTACCTTAAATAAACTTACCCTATGTTGATACTTTCTCATATAATTTACTCATTTAATCATACATATTTTCACCATCTAAAAATTATACATAATTAAAAGCTTTTAATTAGATATTATGGAAAGAAAAAAAAAATAAAAAAACCTTCTCAAACATGACTTTTCAATTGGGATTTAATGAAGTTATTACTAAGTTGTGCTTGAATAGCACCCACTTAACCATGGTAGGTTTGGGACTCAATGGAGACCCTTGATAGACCTACTTCATCTATGAGCCTAACTTTATTGAGGGTTGAGACCGATGGACTTACTGAATTTAGTAGGTTCAATTTTTATCCTCTATCCTAACTTTTTACCAATTGAGGATAAGAAGAGAGATGGACTAAGATAGTCTTGAATCATTAATGGAAGACTTGCAAAACAATGATATGCTAACGATGGTTGAATATTACTTAGTGTGACTTGTCCAATACTTAAGTTAGTATAATGCTTGAAAAAATGAAGAAGATTGAAAGGAAAGTAATTTCACATGAATTTACCGAGACCCATTGTAGGGGAGATACGAATTGTCTTTGTTTTTTTTTCCTTTAAGACTGAAAGGAAAGTAATTACTTTCTTTTCGTTGTTTTGTTTTGGATTGCGCATTAAATTAAAATTTCAATTAGAAATATTCTTTCTTCTAATTTTTTGCATTTATGTAGATATTCTAATATTTAAATCACTTTACAAAATTTATATTACAAATTACAACAATATACTTTATAAATCCATCATACTCATGATCTATAATCCTCCATAAAATCATTATGTTACAATAAGTTATTCACCAATAAAATACATTCACTAACTAATACCTAGCAAGTCATCCATGATTAAAAGTCATTCGCTGATAAAATATATTGAATAGTTAATACATAATAAGAGTTTTAACTAAATAAAAAAATTCTATACTTGATAAAGTTAAAACTATTAAAAAAACAATATTATGTCACTAATGAAAGAATATATTATAATCCAAAAAAAATTAAAAAAAACGAATAAGTTAATATTAATCAATATTCATCAAATAGTAAATATTATCATAATGAAACTATGAGAACGTATACAACCTTTAATCAATCATCATAAAAATGAAAAGAAAATTATAGTTACAAATAAAATATTTTTATGTTTTTCTAAAATAATTTTGTTTGATTTTATGGATTAGTTTGGTTTACCCTCAAAACCAACCATAAATTTATGGACTTGTTTGGATTGGGAATTTTTCAAGCCAAATTGTTAAGAAAAAACCATATCTTCGGTTGGGTTTGGTTTGATTATTGATTGGTTTAGTTAGGTTGGTTTTTTAGCCCACCTTACCCCCTTGCACCTATTTATAGAGAAGTGAGTGAGTGGTTATTGTAGGTAGTTATCCTTAGCCCCAGTGGTTATTGTGGGCGATTATCTTTAGTGATTAATATGTCTTAGAGAATGCGACTAATAGAGGGATAGAATGGAGATAGGCTAAGATACTCTTAAATCACCAATGGAAGATGATAAATCTATTATACTATATTCTATTCATAGGAATTTATGCTTGATTTAATTTATTTTTGGATAAATTCGTATGAATTTTGTACTTTTATTGTTTAAATATTGTTTTTTAGCTCCTAGAATCAACAAAAGGAGAAACAAAATGTTTTGGATCAAATAACAACAAAGTTCAAAGATAGATTTCTGTTGAGGCCTTCAAAAATGCCTATCGATCGCAAAATTATAAGGTAAAGTCCTTAGTCACTCCCCAAACTGGGCTTTTGATATGACCTTTGGTTTACAATGATTTACACTGAGATGCTTTATCCCTAGACTTTATGATACAGATTTAATTGTGCCTTAAAGTTGAGCCATAGATTTTACTTGCTATAGAAGCTAAGACAAAATTTAAGCTCTAAAGAAAAGAATACAGCTTAAACCACGACCAGATTGCATGCCTTGGATTAAACTCACAAAAAGTGACCCAGTATAGCTGTCACAAATTACCTGGCTCAACATGCGTGCATGAGAATAAAGACGATTTCCATTATAAAGAATTTGTCAGTCAGTGAATAAAACCTTCAAGATTTATGTTTATATAGCCCATAAATAAATGTACATATACGCCCAATAAGCAATGTATCATATGTAACAGATTACTAATATAGAATAGAGAGAGAAATCTTTAGCAAAAGAATTGTTTCTTGCTAAGGAATTTTGAAGTTTTATGGATAAAATTATTTTAACTCATTATTTGTATTTGCTAGATTTTAATTTAATTTGCAATATTCATTCTCAATTTCATATTATTTCTTCTGAATCTGCACTTAATATCTACATCCATGGAGAAATAATCATCTTAAGTTAGGGTTTGTGAATCCAAATCCCAACTCATGATTTCAAATGCGCTTTTCAATTTAACATTGACTAGGTATTTGTATTTGGTAGCTCAAACTTAATTTCGTAGATCTAAATGTGTGGTACACCTTTCAGTTCTATGTTTGATTTCAACTGAACAGATCGAGAGATCATTCTTTTGAATAAATCTAGGCTACTAATGAAGTTACTCATAATCACTTTGAGAGAGAGATGGTGAAATTTTCTGTCACTTGCTTTCAAATTTTCAAAATGGTTTTTTAAACAAAGGATTCTTAAAGTTTATGTAGATCTAGATTGCTAATAACTTGTGAAGAGATTCTAATGGCCTGATCTAGATCTAGAATTTTTTTATTTTTAGAGAAGCTTCAACATACTTTCATGAGTCTAACGGTGCAAATACACCAGCAATCAACTCCTTGAGTTTGTTGAAAATTTATATGATAAGGAATTGGTGAAGCAAATCCTAAGTCTCATCTTGCATTTACAAACTTATCCTTAATTTTACCCTAAGAAAAAAAATATATAATAATATATATCTTTTAGCATTAACTCTAGTTTAGCTTCTTTTTTCAATATGCTTTGCTAAATTTTACTTTGGCTAAATAATAGATGAAAAGTGAGTATGTTAGATGCTGACGATCCCCAAGGAATATGATCTAATACTTTCAATAATATTTCGGTAGCTACGTTTACCTAATGTTGGTGGTTACAATCGAAGTTAAACATAATTTATTAGCATTTTGATATAAATTTTTGAAAACTTTGACTTCATGTTTTGTAAAAAAAAACCAACCAAGTTTTTCTAGCACCGTTGCTGGGGATCGGCATTGAATTCATAAAAAATGAAGCTCAACGAAGCAATATCTGAAAGCTTAGAATCTATTAGACTAGTCTCTAACCTTGTGATTAGTGTAAATATTTTTTTTGCTTATTGTTTCTTTTTATTTTTCTTGTACATAATTTTTTCTTCTTCTTTAAATATTGTCTTATTGTCTTATTTTCTTTATGTAAATTTTCTGTTTCTATTTATAGCACTAACCTTTCTTTTTGCTTATTTTTATTTATGTAAATATTATATTTGATTTTCTATACATATTGAAATATTTTTGTATATGTTGTATTCTGTTTATAGCATTTAGCTATACATACCCCTTTTTTTCTTTTGTAAATAGGCTTCAATAATTTTAATTTTATTCTTTTATACAGTTCTATTCATTTAGTTTCTTTTCTGCATAATTCTTTAATTTTTTAATTTTTAGTTCTTCGTCTATATGTAAATGATGTTGTTGTATTTTAGTTCTATTATTGTAATATAGTCGCTATCCTGTTCTGTTGAAAAATAGGAATGTTGTAGTCTAGTTAACTCTTTCCTAATAAAAATGTAAGGTTATGACTAGGAGTCAATCTCACACCTTATTTCTCTTTGCCAACAAAGAATAGGGAGAACTATTGATAAAGTCATATTTTACTCAAATTTCTATTAATCAAATCATGTTTATATGTTATAGATCTTATAAAAATCAATTAGAAATGGTACTTAAATGTTTTTAAATTGTTATTTCAGGTCATTGAGGATTTAGAATACAAATTCAAGCAAATTATGTAAGATTTATACAATTTTAGGTAAGACCAGAAGCAACATCGACACTTATGCAATTCAGCACCGTCGGCCTTGAAATGCAAAACAAGCGGCCTTAATTATAAAATAGCAACATCGCCAGCTTAGAAGAAATCTTTACCAGCACTGCAAATTTTTATACATAGGCCGGCAAAATCCTTGGTTATGTTGCCGGCTTTGAGCCAGTGTTGCGTGTGTACAGAATGCAAATTTTTAAAGCAGGATCGAACGCTACCCGTGTTGAAGAAGAAATTAAGCCAGCTTCTGCAATTTTAAAGATACGTCGGCACAGTGAGAAATCAAAGCCACCAGCGCTCACAAGGGAAAATCAAGCGGTTTGTGACTTTTCTTTGTACGCTGGCAACTGGAATGATTATGCCGTCGATGTTGAAGATGACGTATGTTTATTACTGTTCTCGACAATTAATTTTCATATTAAAGGCCGGTCATATTTAAATGAAGGTAGTCGGCCTTTAATGCCGACGTAACTCCCCTGCAACCCTTCATATTTAAACGTCTCTTTGTTGATCATTTAAAAAAAAAAAAAAAAAGAAACCCTAGACATGAAATTCTATTTTCTCTCCTTGCTCCTAAATCTAGATTAGGGTTTATAACACTAAAGTAGTTAACTTTTTTATTTGTTTACGGATTCCACACCGATATTCAAGTGGAAAACATCATTTGGATTTGGATTTGGATTTCAAGAACAGGATTATTTTGACAAGATGATTTTGTAAGATGTTTAATACTTGTGTCTTGTGGTCTTAAATCGGTTTTGAGTTGTAGATTTGATTGATATGATTGATGATTCCTATTATTGATTGATCAATTATCTGTATTCAATTTGTTGATGTTATTTCACATATCAAGGATTTTGAATTAGATATGGAATTCATGATAGATTAGGATTGTAATTGGAAAATTCTTTTCACTTAGGGTTTGGTAATTGAATGGATTAGTTGATTAATCACTTTCGTAGGAATATGAAACATTAATTGGTTAATTTAGGGTAATAGCTTGCTTTAGGAAAAGGAGTTCTTATCTAGTGCTAGATTATTTAGAAACTGAACCCATTGACAATTTTGGATTGGGCATGTTTTAATTAATAACATAATTTATTTAATTGTTTAGATCTATTGGCTTTAAACTTAATCAATTATAGGTGTTGGAAATCCAATTTTTTTCGTAGTTTAGTTTTATTAAAAGAAAATACAAAAAAGAGGAACACATTTTGACTTGCCTAGCTATGAATTGGATTGATATAGTTGATAGCTAGTCCTCACTCCTGTAGATTTGACTCGGTATTTACTGAAATTTATTACTGCACATGCACCCGATACACTATTGGTAAAGATATGCATATTTAAAGAAAATTGAATATAACTAAAAAGAATTTTAAAAAGCATATATAGAAAAAAACGTGATCAACTATTAGGATACAGAGGAAAAGAGATCAAAAAATGCCTATAGAGTCGACCTATTCAATAATCTAGAAGAAGAATTCCATGAACATAATGATGTGCTGAATGAAGAGAATAAACCTAGGTAGGGTAAACCATTCTCCTAAAACTATGATGGGCTTCTACAGACTCACCGTTAAAGGAGCCAATAAGAGTATAGCTAGACCTAGGATGGCAACTAATAACTTTGAGATTAAACCTGATGTGATCTAGATGATTTAGCAATATGTCTAATTTGATAGATTGTAGGATGAGGACCAAAACACTCACCTCCAATAGTTTTTAGAGATCTGCGATACTTTTAAGATCAATGGAGCATCTGATGATGCCATGAGATTAAATATTGTTTCCTTTTCTCTCTAAGGGCTAATGCTAAGAAATGGCTTAATAGTTTGCCTAGATAGTCTATAATTAGACAACGAATGATAGAAAATATTATGAGGAAGTATTTCCCACCCTCCAAAACTACAAAGTAGAGAGCAGACATCGCTTCTTTCCACCAACTGGAATGTGAGACTCTCTATGAAGCTTTTGAGAGGTGGAAGGAGTTACTAGGTAAGTGCCTATATCATGGACTTTCTGAGTGCACCTAGGTCCAAACTTTTTATAATGGGCTGAATTATAGCACTAGATAGCTTGTTGATGTAGCAATAGAAGGGAACCTCAAGAACAAATCCCCCAAGGAGTGTTTGAACCTTTTGAGGACATAGCTAATAATCACAATAGTCATCTGTGAGAGCTAAGAAAGAAAAGACTAGATAAGTTTTTGAGCTTGATGTGGTAACAAATCTGACCTCTAAGATAGAAGCCTTGACTAGGAAGGTGAACAATATGACCATGGGGACTGGCTAAGTAAACATGATAGATGACAGCTTTGGGCAGAGTGTTGAGGGTATGACTTCTGAGAATGTAGAGTATGTAAACAATTTCAATGGACCAAAGAATGACCCTTAGAGCAAAACCTACAACCTGCTTGGAGGAACCATCCAAACTATAGGTAGACTAACAAGAACTTCCAACAATCTGGCTTTAACCCATAAAATTTCAGAAACAGTAAAGTCAAGTGTCAAATGTCTCTTAAGTTAGCAAAAGTTCTTTGGAGGAATTAATTCATCAGTTCATTAAAGCCTCTGAGGAGAGGCAGTAGGCTATTAATACTACATGGAGAAACCATTCAGTTGCAATTCATAACTTAGAGATACATCTAGGTCAAATTTCAAAACTCCTTTCAAAAAGACCTAAAGGGTCATTACTTGCCAATACAGAAGCTAATCTAAAAGATTAAGCAAAGAATTGAAGAAGACTCCTAGGATAATTAATCCTATCCTTTCTTTTTGTTGTTTTGTTTTGGGGAAGATTTTCTTTTCTTTTAAAGACACCTTTGATTCATGAATTTTTAATGCTGATTGAATGTTTGGAGAAGGACAAGTGATAAGTTTGGTGGAATTTGTGTTTGATTGTCTAATCATTTGTAGAGACTTTTAATAGGTTTTGTTGAGAACCTAACATTTTGATTTTTGTAAATATGGACGATGAGTTTGAATGTTTGATGAATGAAGTTCTGATGCTTTTTATTAATTTCCTTGTTTGAGAATGAATGATAGAGAAACAATTGCATTTGTGCTACATTTTATGTTTTAAACGTTTGTTTTGAAGTGTCTTTACAGAAATCCACCTGATAATTTTGGCCTCAAGCCCGTGATTATGACCCATAGTTGTCTTTAATTATTTTAATACTTTATTCTTTTTTACCTACGACTCAAATAGAGGCTGCGATATTCTTTTTGCAAGATAAATAAAGGCTTGTGTCGAAACCTTGATCCTTTTATTCATTATTCTTTATTCTTTTAGTCGCGACTTAAATAAAACCCTCAGTTCTTTAATTATTTTTGTTTTTTTTAATAAATAATAAATGCATCCTAAGTCGAGCCTTAGGTTGAACCCATGACACGTTTATTATTAAAATCCTTAATGCTTTTGCTTCCCTCTTGTTCACTACTTCATTCAAAATTTTAACAAAACCTGATAAATGCTCTCAAGACCCTTGATACACTTGCATTCACAAAATAATTAAAAATCATTCTTTTTTAACATTTCCTCTGTCAAACTAGTAAGATAAGCACATTTCTTTACTTTTTTTTTCTTTTACTTTAGCTGGTTTATATGAGAACAAATGGTTAGAGTTTTGAAACTACATAGAGTTAGATGTAAAATGGATGATTGATTTTAAAGTAGTCTCCTTGATGATTCAAACAAGTTTAGTCGACTTTGTTTCTTACACATCGTTACAATCCTTGCCAATAAATTTGCAAAACCTTGGTGAGATTTGTATTTAAAGAAGCTTGAAATGAACTTAGAAGTTTTAGGGTTGTATTTTGGTCTATTTCTTTTTGTAAAAATAATAACATAAAGTTAGAAAACAAGAATGTAGTTAAAATAAACCTAAAATTCTCTTAAGAAAAGAAGCAAACGGTTATGCTCTAAGTAAAAGTAACAAGCTCTATGTTAAGTTTAGTTGAGAAATTAGGGCAGAATTCTTTTACTTGTAATGGATTTTGAACACAACATTTATGTTGTTTGTCTTATTTTTGCGAAAATGGCACATAAGAGATCACAAACACTGTAAGTCTAGAAAATTTCAGTAAATAATTCTAAAATGAACTTCAAAAATAAACTCTAAAAATGACTCTAAATTAAAACCGAACTTTAACTAGTCCTAAATCACGAACGAATCCGGAAATTTCTTAATATTGAGAAAATGAGATTCTTTGAAAATAAAATAAGAACTTAACGGTCTTCAATTTAAAACCACTATGTATGACAAATTCCATGCTTAACTTTGAATTTTAAAATAGGGTAATATAGAATGCAAAAACAAATTATTAAAAGGTAAATAACGATAAACTTTCGGAAATAAAACTCAATTCAAGAATTCTGAAAACGATGAGAGATATTAAATACTTACAAAAATAAAATTTAAAATAAATTTCTTAAATTAAAAATGTTGTATAAACATAAAACATAAGTTTCCAAATTGACAAGGATCTAAATCGGAAAATCACTTGGGAACCCTAAGTAGAATACAGTAGTCTAAGTCCGGCAATTCCGCACTCTTAGCCCTAGAGGTCGTGGTGTGGTTTAAGTATGTAGAATAGCTCGTAGTAATATAAGGTCGCTTAAAAATATCAGATTGGTAAATTTTCGATCTATTTCAAACCCGATCGGGTACAGACTTCGAAAAGTGTGCCCCGGGATTCAAAATATCAAATATATGATATTCGTACCATTAAACTCGTATTTTTTATAAGGATTTCTAAAATATCTTTTTTATAATTTTTCAATAACTAGAATTATCTGATTTTGCGATTTTATTTGTATTTCATTACTACCGGTAATTAACTAGTCTTTTGGTACTATTCACTATTATTCATTATACAATTTTATTATTCTTATAATGTAAACCCTGGTTTTCCTAGTAATCGAATAAACTTCGAAAACCGGAAAACGAAACCCTAAACCGGTTTAGTTGAAGCTTTGTAAGAGAAACCTAGAAACCTTAGATCCGGTTTTCCTTCGGTTCATATCAAAAAACTTTTATAAAATAATTTAATGTGGAATATTGTTTTAAATAATATTTTAAACCATGGAAAGTTTGATTTCGAAAATTTTTCTATTCCGGGCCTTCCCGAGCTCTATCACGGAAAAGCGAGCCTCGGAACTAGAAACTTAGAAAAATATTCCGGAATACTCTTTAGAACCGAAATTTTATAAGGATTTCAAAAATATAAGTTTTATAATTTTTCTGGTTATAAAAATTATAGTTGTAACCTTTTTACCGTATTTTCATTACTACCGGTACTTTAAATGTCAAATCTATTTCTTTTTGTATTCTTCTAACTATTCACAAGTACAACTACCCATAACCTATTTCTTACATCCTTACACCCTACTCTTACAATTACATCATTTTTTTACAATTTATCTTTCCAATATAACTTTTATCATTTAAATTACTTAATTAATTCCAAATCTTACACAACACAACTCAAACAACTCCACTCCCTCTTACTCCTCACATGGCCAGCGCACACCCCCATACCCCCCCCCCCCCCAATTTGCCCTCTATTCATTTTATTTTTCTTCTTTTATAATACAAAACAAACCCTAAATCATTTAATATAAATAATCTCTTTCTTTTCTCTCTCCTTTATTTACTTCCTTTGTTTCAAAAAAAAAAAAAAAGAAACTAAAAAAACTCTCTCTTCCTCTCCTCTTCCAAATCGTGAACTCCCCTCCCTCTACACACACACACTTTGTTTTTCCTTCAAATTTCTTACTCCATACAACAAATAGGTAAGAGATCTATACTCTAAGATGATACGAGAACCCTCGCAATCACGCTTGAGAACCTTTTTGATTATTATAGACCCCCAACACAGTAATACGAAAACCCACGAATTCTATTGGAATCAAACCCTAAGAAGGATTAGATATAGGTTTGTCTTAGTTTTCTTGGTGATCTAAATAGTTAGAACAATGATGCCCTAACCCGAAACACTCCACAAAGAAGATGATCAAACTTCCTTGAATGTTCCTAAAAACATGTATTCTTCTCAAGAACACAAAGAACAAGCAAATAGCTTTTCGGTATTCAAATATGTCAAAACTTGTTTCAATACATCCCAACAAGACTATTTATAGTCCATGCAAATAGGCATAAAGAAACCCTACCAAAACTATTAAAATAAATAAAATAAGAGAATTCATCTATGAAAGGCCGGCCCATAAGCTTCAAAGGCTGGAGGCCTTATTATATTAAAAGAAAACCCAACATTGAAGGATCTTTATGTATTTTCACTTGCACTTGAAATATATTGACCCGCACTTGATTTCCACTTGTTCCAAAGCTTTGATACCCATGTAATCCATCACTAGTATACGTCATTAAACTTTGGAAGTGTTGATTGAAAGCTTGTTGAATCTTCTTAGCTCGAGATCTCGTGATCGGTCCTTGAGGTAAGTTAATTGGACTTGAATTTCTTTGAACTTCAACCGTAGCCACTTGATCTTCATGTTGACTTGGCTCGCGATCTTGGATCGTTGGTTCATCTATAACATTCCCCTCCTCTTGAAAAGGATTCGTCCTCGAATCAAAAGCATCACCTACATCAAACGGACTAAGATCAGCAACATTGAAAGTTGCACTAACATTATACTCACCAGGTAAGTCGACTTTGTAGGCGTTGTCATTGATCCTCTCAAGAATCTGAAATGGACCATCTCCTCTTGGATTCAACTTGGACTTTCTTTGAATTGGAAATCTCTCTTTGCGAAAATGCACCCAAACCCATTCTCCAGGTTGAAAAATCATGGGTTTCCTTCCTTTATTCACTCTTGAAGCTACTTTGGCATTCTGTTGCTCAATCCTGTTCTTCACCTGCTTATGTAGCTTCTTAACAAAATCTGCCTTTGAATTAGCATCAAAACTCACAAACTGGTTAGGTGGTAATGGCAATAAATCAATAGGAGTTAGTGGATTAAAACCATACACAATCTCAAATGGAGAACAATGCGTACTGCTATGAATAGCTCTATTATATGCAAACTCCACAAATGGTAAGCAATCCTCCCAAGTCCTAATGTTTTTCTCTATGATTGCCCTCAACAACTGAATCAATGTTCTATTAACCACCTCAGTTTGCCCATCAGTCTGTGGGTGACAGGTAGTTGAAAACATAAGCTTAGTTCCCAACTTTGCCCACAACACTCTCCAGAAGTGACTCAAAAATTTTACATCTCTATCACTAACAATGCTTTTAGGTATGCCATGCAGACGCACTACCTCTCTAAAGAACAAATCAGCAATGAATGTAGCATCATCAGTTTTATGACAAGGAATAAAATGAGCCATTTTACTAAACCTATCTACCACAACAAAGATACTGTCATGACCTTTCCTAGTCCTAGGCAATCCAAGCACAAAATCCATAGACACAGCAGTCCAAGGTTCATCAGGAACAGGTAAAGGTGTATATAATCCATGTGGTTTCAGTTTAGATTTAGCCTCCTTACATGTAATGCAATTTTGACAAACTTTATGCACATCATGTCTCATCCCAGGCCAAAAAAAATGTTCATGCAGCATATTGTAGGTCTTATCTACCCCAAAATGCCCATCAAACCTCCTCCATGTGCTTCCCTAACTAGTAATTCCCTCACAGAACTTCTAGGAATGCACAATTTATTTTTCTTAAACAAGAATCCATCAGACACAAAATAATCATTTACACCAGTCCCATCAACACAAGCAGCAAAAATCCCAGCAAAATCAACATCATGTGGATACATCTCTTTCACTAACTCAAATCCTAGCAAAGATGTACTAAGAGAGTTAAGTAAAGCGTACCTTCTTGAAAGCGCATCAGCGACAATATTTTCCTTACCTTGCTTGTATTTGATGACATAAGGGAACGTCTCAATGAATTCTACCCACTTAGCATGCCTCCTGTTCAATTTATCTTGACCCTTCAGATGCTTTAAACTCTCATGATCAGTGTGTATGACAAACTCCTTAGGCCAAAGGTAGTGTTGCCATGTTTGCAATGCTCGCACTAAGGCATATAGCTCCTTATCATATGTTGGATACTTCAATGCCGCTCCACTCAACTTTTCACTGAAGTACATTAGTGGCTTATGATCCTGCATCAAAACAGCTCCAATCCCTATGCCACTAGCATCACATTCAATCTCAAAAGTTTTATCAAAGTCAGGTAAAGCAAGCAATGGTGCATTACACAATTTATCTTTAAGTTCATTAAAAGCATGTTCTTGTGCATCACCCCAAGTAAAACCAACATTCTTTTTAACTAACTCATTCAATGGTGCAGCAATAGAACTAAAATCTCTAATGAATCGCCTATAAAATCCAGCAAGTCCATAAAAACTCCGCACCTCACTAGCATTTTTAGGTCTAGGCCACTCCTTAATGGCTCTAACCTTCTCCTCATCAACCTCAACTCCATGATTAGAAACAACAAAACCCAGAAAATTGACCCTATCCATGCAAAAACTACACTTCTTAAGGTTTGCAAACAATTTCTCATCTCTAAGTTTTGTTAAAACCAATCTCACATGCATAACATGATCATCAAAACACTTAGAGTAAATCAAGATATCATCAAAATAAACAACAACAAATTTACCTAAGTATTCACGCAACACATGATTCATCAATCGCATAAAAGTACTAGGTGCATTAGTAAGACCAAAAGGCATAACAAGCCACTCATACAAGCCATACTTAGTCTTAAATGCTGTTTTCCATTCATCTCCTACTTTCATGCGTATTTGATAGTAACCAGATTTCAAATCAATTTTTGTAAACAAACAAGAACCATACAATTCATCCAACATATCATCTAACCTAGGTATAGGATGACGATACTTTACAGTGATTTTGTTGATGGCTCTGCAGTCTACACACATTCTCCAAGTCCCATCCTTCTTAGGGACTAGGATCACAGGAACCGAGCAAGGACTCAGACTCTCTCTTACATACCCTTTCTCTAGCAACTCCTCAACCTGCTTATGGATCTCCTTTGCCTCACTGGGATTGGTTCTGTAGGCAGGTCGATTGGGTATGGCAGCTCCAGGAATGAAGTCAATCTGATGCTCTATGCCCCTAACTGGTGGAAGTCCACTAGGCATCTCTTCTGGAAACACATCTTCAAATTCCTGCAACAAATCAGAAAACACACTAGGCATAGATGGATTAATGTCATTAGTGGCCAAACAAGCCCCTTTGTACAAAAGTACAAATATAGGCCTATTGGCATTCAAAGCATGCCTAACCTCACTTGACCTAGCAATCAAACTCACATTCTTATTCTTTTTCTCCAGGCCGATTTTCATTTTGCTTTTCACTTCCCTCTTTCTTTTCACACTTCTCACTTTTTCCACTCTTTTTATTTTCACTCTTGTTGTTCTCTCCCTCTAAAGTGCTTTTTCTACTCTCCTTCTCTTTTCTTTCGGCCTCAACTCTCATCCTCTCCAGTTTACATTGGTCATCATATATTTCCCTAGATGACAATGGTGCCAAAATTGTTTTTCTTCCATCTTTGGTGAAAGTGTACCTATTTAAATAGCCATCATGTACTGTCTTTCTGTCAAATTGCCAAGGTCTACCTAACAAGATATCACCAGCATGCATAGGAACAACATCACATAGCACCTCATCACTATACTTGCCAATGGAAAAGGAAATTATAGCTTGCCTATTTACCTTAACCTCGCCACAGTCACTAAGCCATTGAAGTTTGTATGGTCTTGGATGTGGTATAGTAGGCAGCCCCAACCGATTAACCATGAATGTACTCACCGCATTAGTACAACTCCCTCCATCAACAATGATACTACAGGCCTTCCCTTGGACATGGCATCTAGTATGAAATAGATTCTCTCGCTGCTCCTCATGGCATTCCTCCTTTAACTGTGTATTAAGTGCACGCCGAGTTACAAACACATCACCTTTAACTGCCTCCTCAACACTCCCTGCATCACTACAATCCTCCAACTCAGGCATGTCATCATCCCCACTCTCATTGCCAACTCCCTCATCATCAGTAACAACCTCTCCATTTCTCACCACCATAGTTCTCCTGTTAGGACATTCTCTACTAATGTGCCCCACACCCTGACACTTCCAACATTTAATGTCCCTATTTCTACTCTTCTGTTCAGTTGCCTTAGGTTTTTCAGATGAAACCCCACTACTCTTACCAGGTGCAACATCAACTGTAGACTTACTTCCTCCCTTAAACTCAGACTTTCCATATCCTTTCCAATTATTATTATAGCTTGAAGAAGATTTGGAAACATACCTGTTTGAACCTTTGCCATGAAGTTGCTTCTCGATTTTAATGGCAAGATGTACCATCTCTTCCAACTCAACATATGGTAGCAACTCCACTTTATCAGCGATTTCTTTATTCAAGCCACCCAAGAACCGTGCCATGGTGGATTCTTCATCTTCAACCACATCAGCCCTCGTCATGATCATCTCCATCTCCTTGTAGTAGTCCTCTACACTCCTGCTACCTTGTCTCAACACTTGAAGCCGCTGAATCAATTCCCTTGGAAAGTACTTGGGAACGAAACGCTTCCTCATCACAGCCCTAAGCTCCTGCCAAGTATCAATAGGGTACTCCATATTCCTCCTCCTACTTGTTACCAACTGATCCCACCAAGATATAGCATAATCTTGAAATTGGGTAACAGCCAATTTCACCTTTTTCTCCTCACTAAATTGGTGACAATCAAAAATCAACTCAACTCGCTTTTCCCATTGCAAATAAGCTTCAGGATCAGACTTACCCTGAAAGATAGGAATTTTCAACTTGATACTCCCCAAATCTCGATCTACATAATCATCATTCCATCTATTCCTAGCAACGGGATAATTTTCCTGCATTCTTCCTCTTCCTATACCCCTACCGCCTCTACCACCTCTACCTCTCCTATTGAATATCATAGGTGGACTATCATCATACTCCTCCTCCCGATACTCATTAACATCCCCCACATCATCAACCTGGGGTGTGGTAGAACTAACTCCTCTATTTACTCCCATAGGACTCGCCTCCTTCTCAACAGCTTGTAGTCTCAAATTCATATTTTCTAGAGACTCCTTCATATCCATCATCATCTCGATTAGACGCTTATACTCAGATGCTCTAGCGTCTTGCATCAAAGCCCCTTCTTTACTACCTCCGTCCCTACCTTCAATCACACCCTTACCCGACATCTTTTCCTGCAAAACAAATAATCGTTAGCAATAATAAAGTTCAATTTCCTCACAAGCGCTCCCTTTCGTGTTTATCACTCACAAGATGGGGGTGTTCACTCGTGTTTCTCGAATCAAGATGCCACACAAGGTATTTCCTCACAACTCTCAAGCCCGCTCTTATATGTTCGTAATTGAATCACACTCTATAGAACAATTTCAAGAAGCTCAAAACGAAAGGTGTTTTCGAATGGTCTGAATGGTGATTTTCCCAATATCCCTTGATCAAAACAAACAATTTTGATGATCACACTATAATTTGAAAGACAACTCAACCTAACAAAGAACACAAATTCTAATGGAAGAATAATATAGAAACTTAATACTGATTTTTTTTTTTTTTATAAATTTGCAATTTTTTTTTTCAACTCAAATCACAAGACTTGAAGATTTGAAAACCCTAACTTGTGTTTCCCTATAGATCTGAATAGATCACACCCAAAAAGAGATCAAAGAACAAATTTTTATGATGTAATATGAATAAAGGTGCAAACTTTTTGTTCTCACAAGAATCAAGATGTGAGCTTTATGATCAGATCAAAGAACAAATTTTTATGATGTAATATGAATAAAGGTGCAAACTTTTTGTTCTCACAAGAATCAAGATGTGAGCTTTATGATCTAAAAGAAATAAAGATGTAATCTTTTTGATTGATTTTTTTTTTTTTGAATTTGAATTCAAAGAAAACAAAAGATAGATAAAAAGAAGGATATAACCTGATCTAGAGCCAAAGCTCTGATACCAAATGATACGAGAACCCTCGCAATCACGCTTGAGAACCCTTTTGATTATTATGGACCCCCAACACAGTAATACGAAAACCCACGAATTCTATTGGAATCAAACCCTAAGAAGGATTAGATATAGGTTTGTCTTAGTTTTCTTGGTGATCTAAATAGTTAGAACAATGATGCCCTAACCCGAAACACTCCACAAAGAAGATGATCAAACTTCCTTGAATGTTCCTAAAAACATGTATTCTTCTCAAGAACACAAAGAACAAGCAAATAGCTTTTCGGTATTCAAATATGTCAAAACTTGTTTCAATACATCCCAACAAGACTATTTATAGTCCATGCAAATAGGCATAAAGAAACCCTACCAAAACTATTAAAATAAATAAAATAAGAGAATTCATCTATGAAAGGCCGGCCCATAAGCTTCAAAGGCTGGAGGCCTTATTATATTAAAAGAAAACCCAACATTGAAGGATCTTTATGTATTTTCACTTGCACTTGAAATATATTGACCCGCACTTGATTTCCACTTGTTCCAAAGCTTTGATACCCATGTAATCCATCACTAGTATACGTCATTAAACTTTGGAAGTGTTGATTGAAAGCTTGTTGAATCTTCTTAGCTCGAGATCTCGTGATCGGTCCTTGAGGTAAGTTAATTGGACTTGAATTTCTTTGAACTTCAACCGTAGCCACTTGATCTTCATGTTGACTTGGCTCGCGATCTTGGATCGTTGGTTCATCTATAACATAAGATCTTGAAACATGTAATGGCAAGTTCATTCATGTGTGATTCCACACAAAATCCCCATGAGCTTCAAGCTAGGGAAGTGGAAACACTTGAACATGAGATCCTTGCCATCACAATGTTTTAGATCTTGTTATTTGAGTTATTATGCTATTATCTTGTTTTATTATTAAGGTATGTTGTTATTATTATTAGTGATTGAGCATATATTCATCATCTATTCATGATTCACATAACCATCATAGTGTTCATGCATTTATAACTAGTTTAGTAGACTCGATCTAGCTGTTTTAAGTTCATACATGCATTAAACTTCTATTTCATGCTCTTAGATAACTTGTAATAGCTTAATGGTAGTAGAAAAGTGTTAGGAAGCTCAAGACCTATATTAGTTTCAATAAAAATAACTTTTGAAAATTCGGATAAAAAAAAAGGAACCCTAATTAGAAAACCTATTTTTCAATTTCAAAATGTGTATTTTACATTTAAAATTGAAGGGCTTAAGGAATAGATATCATAAATAAATGATTTTGAGGAGTAAAGTTTAGATCTATGAGTTTATAGTTTATTACCATGTATTTCTTTTATATTCATGTTCATATTATGTGTAGATCTTAGATTTGAATTTGAATAAAAATGGTAAAATTCGTATCTTGACAAAACCTATATTTAAAAACCCTCTTCCAAGTCTCAAAATGAGAGTTTTAGTTGAGAAAATGAAGGTTTAGTGGATGCATATCATCAAGAATTTTTTTTACAAGAATCAAAAGTGATTTTCAAAATAAAAATCTCACTTTTGGATTTAGGCCAAGGCCTAGTTTAAAAACATGTTTTCCAACTCAAAAATGAAGTTTTCATTCAAGAAATGGAAGGTTCTTAAGATAAGATATGTAAAGGATGATTTTTCCTAAGTTTAGACATTTTATCAAAAAATATGTCCAAAAATAAATTTTGTAAATTCGGATCTCAACCAAGACCAATTTTGAAAACCCATTTATCAACTCCAAAACTCATGTTTTATGTGAAGAATGAAGGGTATAGGTAATAGGTATCATTAAGTAGTGATTTTTACAAGTTAAAATGAGTTTTGATGAGATTAATATGTAAAACAAGAAGTAGAATCAAGATGGAAAATTTTGAGTTAGTAGTCAACTTTTAAAATTCGTAACTTTGGATGATGCCCATGAAAACACCTATTATCCAAGTTCAAAATAAAAATTTTATGTATTAAATGAAGTCCTTAAGTAGTTGGTATAGTAAAGTCTTAAATTTTAATGCATTAAACAAGTTTTTCCCAAATGAATCATTCAAAAAGTGGATTTTTAAAAATTCGGATTTTTGAGTAAATCCTATTTGAAAACATATTTGCAAAGTGCAAAATGTAAATTTTTATGTAAAAATGAAGGCCTTAGGTAGTATATGTTATGAAGACTCAATTTTAACTAAGATAACTAGAAATTCCTAAGAATGAATTCCAGAACACTAGTGTGATGTCAAAGTTAGAAAACTAGATTTTTCATAAGTAGTTGTTATTGTGGTCTTGCAAAATAAAAAGTTATAAAATTTTCTTTTAGCAAAAATCGTCAAGATCATGCATACATTAAACTCATCACATGTCATTCATATTAGGAAATCATTCATATTTCATGTATTCTTGAATTATCAAATAGGAACATTTCAAACAATTACAAAACTATTTTTCAGAAATGGGGATCGTTACTGATCCGATCTGATCCTTCTATTTTGTGACACAAATGTTTTCAAAACTTGAAAATAATATTAGAATTAGATAGATCTTTCGAAGTAGATAGAAATTGATATATAATTTTCTAAATTTCGAGTTAAAACGACTAAGTTATGGCCGTTTTAAATTGGAATTCCCGCTTAGGACGAGAATTACGAATTTGATAGTTTGTATAAGATAGTTTCGATTAGTTAAGTGATGAAATACTTATTATGGTATTTCTTCCTTTTTAGGTGATCCCGAAATCGACGATTCCCTACCACCGGATTACTTTTACTAAGAGACCGATGATCCAATGGCCAAGTGAGTTTTCTTCTTATTTTTGTTACCTTGTTTGTGCTTGTAGCTAGTTGCATTAGAATTATAGGAACAAGATAAAAACCGATATGAATGGGGATGGGATAGATGATGAGATTTTGATGTATGTATGCTAAAGAATACAAAAGCATATAGAAACCATGATTCGATTGGATAACTACACTGTTCATATTATTTCTGTTATGTGTATGATATTGATTGGTCACTCTAAAGAATGTATGGATATTTTGACTTAAGTAAAAATTAAATTGGTCATGCATCGCATCGGACATATTGCATTTGGTAGTGTACTACTCCTATGTAGGTCGATCGGTATGGTCCGATGACTCGTTTGGATAATGAGACTCGGTATCAGAGCTCATTCATAGGGAACTAAGGCGCACCAGGGATGCATTCCATGTGTGAGCCTAGCCGAGTCGAGTGCTATGAGTCGGGGGGCTCAGGGACTAGCAGTGATCGTGTAACTTTTAATACCATCCCTAACCCAAGATACGGAGGGCGTAAATCTGTTCGTGTATAGGTTTCGGATACCCATACATAATTGTCTGCTTATGTATTTGATCATGCACAGCATATGAATGATTTCTAACTTGCTTGTTATGATACGTAATTAAGGGAATTCTCACTAAGCTAGTGTAGCTTATACCCCAATAGATGTCTGAATGAACAGGTTAACTTAAGAATGCTACGTAGGGACCGAGTTGGTTGGAGCCAAGTGTGACTTCGAGATTCGCGGCAGGAAATAAGAATGCTTGAAGATATTAGCTAGTTTTGTGAATTGCTTTGTAATAGTTTTATGTAGTGAAATCTTTTGATGAATTGAAATTAAAGTATAGTGAATTGTATTTGAAATATAGTGAGTTGTATTTCCTTTACTTTGTTACTCAATTGTATCAATATAAAATGTATCACTCCGATATGTCTCCTCCATGTGTTAGACGCTTTTCATAGTATGGAAGTCTTCGCGTGACTAAGGCGGTCATTCTTAGGTTTTAATATTGTGTACAGCGGACTGCTATGTTTAGGGTACCCTTCAAGGCGTGACAAACACAACCCCAAAAACAATTCAAAAGGGCTAAAGTCGAATCTAGGCCTAATGTGCAAGTAAGTATGACTCCTTGAACCTTTGTAGGATTAGATACTAAAGATGTAGAGAAATTAAAAACTTTTCCAGTAAAGAAGCAAATTGCTACGAATGTTGTTATGGACTGGGGTGTGATAAGGAGCTACGGTATGGAGAAAGAATTTAGAGGATTTTTTGAAGACCAAGCATGGGGTAAGATTTTTGAGATAAGAGAAGAAGCTAATGAAGGAGTAACCTTAGCATTTATGACAAGTTTCAGGATAAGGCGTTAGAGCCCAAGTTTCAATGATATTGTTAGTTTCTATGACTTCGATTAATATATGGAGATACCAATGATGAAATTTATAGTAGCCATGGGACTTTATGATAAGGAAGAAGGAATTTTGAGTGAAGAGCTCACTAGCTTAGCAACTGAAATATCAAAGAAAGATTTAAAGTAGTTTGTGGAAGAAGAGATTGAGGGCAAATTCTTCCTTTCCAAGATAACTGGCTCCAACTTTAAAGAGCAATGTGCTAGGACCATATCAGTGGGCTCTTGCTCTAGCCATAGCTACAAATTCTTCAAAATCCTAGTGATAAGTCCACCTAGGAAAATTCACTTGCCCTACATATTGGCTTGATGCTTAATTCTCCATGTTACTACGAACCCAACATTCATCCTCTTCTTCCTCATATGCTATAGAGAAGATGGAGTTCAACTTCAACTATTGTTGCTACCTCTTCTATCTTGGAGAAAATGCTTGTGGTTAAGAACTCAATCTGCCGCTGTACAAGCAGCAAGGCTAGCACTTGCTACATCACCTGCTCCTACTGCCATAGCCTAAGAAACATCTGCTATTGTATAAGAACTAGTTGTTGCATTTAAAGAAGAATAGGGGGAGCTACTTGCTACATATGTGCCACAGGCATAGGAAGCTTAAATACAACCCTCTGCAACTAGCTTCAATAACTTGAAGTTAAGGTGAACGATCTAAAGGAGAAGCTGGTTACCTTCGAGAAGAAATATAATGTGGATAGGGGAGACTTGAAGGAGAGTATGGAAAAACTTATAGATATGTCTACCCATGGTCCTCAACCACTTAGAAAATCCAAATCACCACACCTACTTTAGCTGAGTTAGACCACCATTATGATGATGACGACAATGATGCCAAGCTACCCTCACCTTTCAGATTCATACCATCCCCACCACATCTTACACATATCCCATCACCCTTAACAACCCAAACATAAACATCCCCACCACATATTACCCAAACTCCACCTTCATTATACACTGAATCTACCCAAACACAACCACCCATCCCTAAACTAATAGCTGATTCGCCTGCTCACTACCTAAGTAGGGACAATGAATTCATTCCTCAAACACATATCCCACCTTCACTATAACATAGCTCTCCTATTTTGGAGCCTATCCCCAAAACTGTTCTAGCTCATGTCCAGCCTTTGTCCAAAACGTTCAAAAGGACCAAGAGGTCAGTTCCAAAGAGAAGAAAGAGGCTGATTACTCAACACAAAGCATCTGATGAGGATATCTCCTTAATTGCTGATGTAGATGATATAATGGGTATGGAAGATGATGATAGCAACATGGGTGTTTTTTATCTTAATAAGTTAGCTGAGGAAGCTGAGGATGATGATAGATTGCAGAAGAATCTGGAAGTAGAGGAGGACATATCTAAAGCCATATGTGGCTAGATATTCAAGATAGTTGTGGAGGGAGCAGCAACAACTATAGAAAATGTCTCTCTAAGAGAGCTTTCTGACAAAATATTCTATGAAAGGATTAGGTAACTAGTCCCCTCCAACGAAGCTTTAGAGCCCACCCTAAAACCCCTTTAGCAACAACCATAACCACATGAAGAAGGAAAGCCTGTCCCCTCACTTCAGTCTTAGGATCCTTCACTTCAGATATGGGCTAAGAGAGTCAAGAGATGTGCTAGAAAGAGAACTCTCAAGAAGTATGACAGGTATAGCTTTGAGGTTGAAGATGAAGAAGTGGTTAATGAAGATGAAGAGGAAATAAAGAAGATGCCACCATCTTCAAAGACATTTTTGTGAACATATTTGAGATTGTACAAGATAGGGCCTATAATGAATGGCAGATTGTCCCCTATGCCCCTCAAGAAGAAGAAGCCCCTACTGCTCCTATTGAACAAGAAAGCAATGCCATAGTTTTTGGTGGCATTGACCTTAATGCCGAACCTTTGGAAGAAGATAATCAACTTCATGCAGCATAGGATACTGATGAGTTTGTAACAAAAATGATTGATAAAGTTGATGATTTGAGGGAAAGGATTAAGATAGAAATGTAAGAGACATTGAAGAAAAAGGCTGAATAAGAGGCCTATGATAGAAGTTAGTTGATGCGAGAACCTTCGCAAT
This sequence comes from Combretum micranthum, assembly GCA_024138025.1. Taxonomy (NCBI): domain Eukaryota; kingdom Viridiplantae; phylum Streptophyta; class Magnoliopsida; order Myrtales; family Combretaceae; genus Combretum; species Combretum micranthum. The sequence goes on from JAMXBD010001914.1 coordinate 42,621, forward strand.
CACGCGTGAGAACCCTTTGGATATTATGAACCCCCAGCACAGTAATACGAAAACCCACGAATTCTATCGTAATCAATCCCTAAGATGGATTAAAATATGTTTGTCTTAGTGTTTGATCTAAATAGATAGAACAAAGTCAGCCCTATCTCCGAAACACTCCACAAAGAAGGTGATCAAAACTCCTTTGAATGTTCCTTTAGCATGTATTCTAAATCAAGAACACAAAGAATTCAAGCAAAAGCTTTGGTTTTTCATTCAACAATAATCTGTCTTTTACAAACAACCAAATAGGTTTATATCACCAAACAAAGAAAAACAAAACGTCAAAACAAGGAATTAATACGTCCTAAATGATGGCTGGCGGCCATGAGCAATCTAGACAAATTTCGCAAAGTTTAAAAAAAACGACCAGAGGGGTCATGGCCGGTGGCCTTGGGATAATGGCCGGCGGCCTTGGGGAATGGCTGGCGGCCATTCTTGCTGCTCCCTGCAATTCAGCTTCCCTTTGCTCTATTTGAATGTTGCTTCAAAAATATTGAAGTATACTTGCTCTCTCCTTGCTCCAAAGCCTTGATAATCTTGTGATTCATCCTTGGCATGCTCTAATAAGCCTTGGAAGTGATTATTGTAGGCTTGTTGAAGCTTCTTAGCTCGAGCTCTTGTGATTGGTTCTTGAGGAAAACTTATTGAACTTGAATTCCTTTGAGTTTCCGTGGTAGCCATTTGATCTTCATGTTGGTTTGAATCTAAACTTTGGACCGTTGGCTCTTTCGTAACATTAGTAGTAGCCTATGAGGAAAGAAAATAGAAAGATAAAAAGAGAAGACAAAGGCTTGCAAATGCTACATTTGCATACCGTTTTGCTTTAGTACCCAAAAGGTAGAAATGAAGAAGAAGGTGATGTCATCCTCTCTAGTAGGAGCAGTGAAGAAGATGATGATCTTTCTATTAAGGCCCTCACGCGCAAAAAAAAAAGAAATCCAACCTCAAATCACTAGTCCCCTAACCCATTGAAGAAGAAGAAGCTCCCCTCCAGTAGCCACAATCTCAGCCACCAGTCAATGAAACCCATCCATAACAAACTCAACAACAAAACATGGTAGAAAGTATTGGTGCTGAAGGTGGCAAGGAGTGAGCAAGGAAAGCTAAAGAGGAGCTCTTAGTTATTAGAAAAGCTAGTGAGCAACGAATTAAGGAAAGGCAGCTTGGTCAACAAAAAGAAAGAAAGAAGAAGCTGGAGGAGGAGATGAAGAAAAGAGAACTAGATTTCCAAGCAAGACAAGCTATTGAGATGAAAAGCTATATGGAGAATATTAAGGGCATGACAAAGCGAGAGAAGAATGATTATCTCTATGCCCTTAAGTTAGAGCAACAGCTAGAAGAAGAAGAGTATAGACAAGCTAAAATCTAAAAAATAGAAAAAAAAAAAAAAAAGGAAGAAGGGGATAGTACTTCAAAGGAGGTACCAAAACGAAGGGTTAAGGCCAATACTTTTGAAAGTATACCCATAGGGGGCATCCAAATAAGGGAGGGACAAATTGAGCAAAGAACATTAGCACCTACTAGTAGACAAACACCATCCCCAAGAGAAAATAGCCTAATAAAAGAACCAGAGCACCTACTGTTAGTGGTGGCAGTGTTGGTGGTAGAGATGATGGAGCAAGAGGTAGTAGGACTAGAAGAGGAGGAAGAAAGAAAGAAGGGTGTAGGAGTTGGAGATACTGGCTTAGAGAAGAGGAATAAGAACTCCTAGCTCCCTTAACATTTTTTTTGAGAATTTTGTATTCCTTAATTCTTTAACATTTCATTTTTATATCTTCATTCTTGCATTCTTTACAACAATTCTCAAATTAGAATATATTCTTCTCATAGTTTAGTTAATTCTTTATTCAATTTATTCTTTTATTTATTATTCTTTCTAAATAAGTATAATTCTTTGTGGCAGAATAAGTCTGAATTTTGTGCAAGTTGCTAAATAAAGTTTAGTTAATCTCAAAATAAGTTAGAATGCAAAAATAACTTAAAAATTCTTTTATTCAATTTTTAAGCTGTGGCTTTAATAGGGATAGTCGATTGCTAGTTATGTTTTGCTTTGTTCTGCCATAGTATTTAAATAGCTTTAATTAGAAGGCAATTGAGCCCAAGTCTTAAGAACATTCTAGTCTCGATTCAACAATAGAGAAGTTTCCTAAACTTCTAACTATTAAACCTTAGTTCTTGCTTTAATTTACTAATAATCCCCTGTTTATTTATAATGTTATAAAACATTGAGGACAATGTTCATTTAAGTATGTGGGAAGGAATTAAGTAAGAGGGTTGGGAATAATAATATAATATGTCAATAATAGAGTAATTACACTTTAGATTATCATTTTTCTCCATAAATTATAGGAAATAATGAAATGGTAAAAATTCGACCAAAATTTTTCAAATACTTGAAACAAAAACAAAAATCACCAAATAACTCAACTGAGCTAATAATGAATGATATCATCCTATGATTAAGTTAACTTTACTATGTGTAAATTTCCTTACAATATCCATAAGGAGTAGTTTTAGTTATTATTTAATCTAGAAATTGAGAGATGGAGTTAACTTAAGGTCCCTAGTAAGATTACTCAATTGATTTTTTAAAAGCTTAAATGATTTGTATGTTTTTCAATTTAGTCATTTTGAGAGCATTGTAGTCTCTAATGAAGGTTTAAATGATGTTCACAACTTGATGGTTTTTTCCTTAGGCTTTATCTAAAAATTAAAACCAAAATTAAAATTAAAATGAAAATAATCATACACTTAGGGTTGAAATGGCCAAGGGTTGGTCCATCAGAAGGGCAACTTCTAAGCCCTCTATCAATTTTAAATAAGCCATGGATTTAAAAAAAAAACAAAAGGAAGCAAAAAGATAGGAACAAAAACCCTTCAAGAGTAGGGACAACTAGGTAGGTCGTTATAGGGTTTTCGACCTACTCGACCCGTTAAAAACCATATAGGGTTCAATCCTATAGGGTTTTAGTGTTGGGTTTGGATATATAGTAAAAGCTCCACAGAAACAAACCTAATGGATACCCGATAACCTGGTATTATAATTTTAAAAAAATAAATAAAAACATTACTAAAGAAGTAAGGAGAGGAAAGAAGATATGAAGAGCTACTATCTTTTTTACCTCCCAATGATGTTTTTTTTCTTTCTTATCTACTAGATTAGTTATGAAATTTATGACTTTTTATTAAATTTTTTTTTTCAAGTCATGTTTGTTGTAGAGATTAATATTATTTGCTATCTGTTGTATTTTAGTTATAGCAGGAGATTTAATTTAACCATATTTTTAAGATATTATATGGTGACAATAGTAATATATTTATGTGTTTAAATGTTGAATAATGAATGTAGTCTACAACATTTTCTATCAATCCTATATGCATCTTTTTATTTTTTAACGTATAGGAAACTTGTGTTAGAAGCACCAGTTTTTCTTAAATTTATTATTAAATTTTAAAAATAGATTGAAAAAAAATAGGGTTGTAGGGTCGGGTTTCAGGTTTTAAATCATGCTTTGTAGGGTAAAACCCTGTAGGGCTTGGATATAGCATCAAAACCCTGTAAAGTTATAAGATCGGGTTTGGTAGAGCCTATAAGGTAGCGGATTGGGTTTTGGGTTCTAGGTTCATATGATTCATTCGAAACCCGACCCGGTTAACATCCCTACTCAAGAGGAAAATATAAAGAAGAAAGCAGAAATCTTTCGCTCTGAAGCTTTAAAGTACGTAAACAATAAGAATAAAATAAAAGTACAAATAACAAAGAAGAGTCGGGGGATGAACTGATGTGCATACCTTCACTTTTTATTATGATGCTTAGAGAGATGATTAAGGAACTACATACCTATATGTATAAAGGGATAAAGTTCATTGAGTTCGTCTTACTTAGTATTATCTTTTGAGTAATTTTTGCTTTAGAATTGTTAATTAAACAATAAAGGTAAAAGCTGATGAATAAGTTCAATAACTTTAGCACAATTTAGTGGAGACTAATTGAATGTTTAAGGTGTTGAGTTTAATAGGTGATTGAGCTTAATTGATATTGGTCAAATTTACACTCATTATTTGTTTTCCTATTCAAGAAGCTTTATCTTGTGGTGTTAAATTGATGTTTGCTTGAGGACAATCAAAGGCTTAAGTGTGGAAGAATGTGATAAGTTTGTTATACTCTATTCCATTTATAGGAATTTAGGCTTGATATGATCAATTTTTGGATAAATTCCTATAAATTTTGAGCTTTTATTATTTAAATATTGTTTTTTAGCTCTTAGAATCAATAAAAGAAGAAACAAAGTGTTTTGGATCAAATTTGAAGCAAAACAACAACAAAGTTAAAAACAATTGAGGCTTTTAAAAATGCCAGCAAAACAAGGCAAAGTCTCTAGTCGCACCCTAAATCGAGCCCTTGATATGACCCTTGGTTTTCAACGATTTACATTAAGATGATCGAGCCCAATACTTCATAATACAGCTTCAATCGTACCTCAAAGTCGAGCCTTAGGTTTTACTCATGATTGAAGTTGAGCTAAAATTCGAGCTCTAAAAAAAAGAATACAACTTAGACTTAGTCAAACTTTGAGCCTTTTATCAAATCTGCGAAAAGTGATATTGTCTAGCTGTCACGAATTAGCTAGCTCAATAAGCACGCATGAGAATAAGAATGATTTCCATTATAAAGAATCTATTACGTCTGCGAATAAAATCTTTAAGATTTTTATACCTGTAGCCTATAAATAAACGTGCACAGACGACTAATAAGCATTGTACCATACATAACAAATTATTAATGTAAAGTAGAGAGAGAAATCTTTAAAAAAGAACTATTTCTTCTTGCTAAGGAATTTCAAAGTTTTATGGGTAAAATTATTTAGTCCACTGTTTCTATTTGTAAGATTTTGAACTTAATTTGTAATATTCATTCTTAATTCCATATTATTTCTTCTGAATTTATGCTTAACATTTGTATCTATGGAGAAATAATCATCTTAACTTAGGGTTTGTGAATCCAAATCCTAATCCATGTGATTTCAAATACGCTTTTCAATTGAATATTGAATGAGTATTTATATTTAGTAGCTCAAACTTAATTTCGTAGATCTAAATGTGTGGTGCACCTTTTAGATTTACATATGATTTCAACTAAATAGACTGATAGCTCATTCTTTTGAATAGATCTAGACTACTATTGATGTTGCTCATAATCACCTTGAGAGAGGAATGGTGAAACTTTTTGTCACTTGTTTTCAAATTTTCGAAATGGGTTTTTAAACAAAGGATTTTTAAACTTTATACAAATTTAGATTACTGATAACTTGTGAAGCGATTCTAGTGGTCTGATTTAGATCTAGATTTTCTGACCTTGGGAGAGGCTTTAACTTACTTCCATGAGTCCGATGGTGCAAATATACTAGCAAACAACTCTCTAAGTTTATTAAGAAATCACATGACAACAAATTGGTGAACCAAATCCCAAGTCTCATCTTGCATTTACAAACTTATCCTTAATTTTAACCTGAGAACACGTATATATCTTTTAACATTAACCCTGCTTTAGCTTCTGTTTTAATATGTTTTGCTACATTTTTCTTTGGCTAGATAATAATGAAGCGTTGGCATGGTAGATGTTGATGCTCCCCAATGAATATAAACTAATACTCTCTATGCTACTTCAATAGGTATACTTGCCTAATGTTGGTGATTGGAACCAAAATTGAACATAACTTATTCGCATTTTCACATAAATTTTTGAAATTTCAACTTCGTGTTTTGTAAAATGAGCCAAACAGAAGACTTGTAAAACAAAGGCATACTAAAGATGGTTGGGGTGTCACCCATTATGACCAATCTGATACTTAAGTTAGTAAAGTGTGAGAAAAGGAAGAAGTAGAGTGAAAGTAAAATAAATTTAGATTGATTTATGGAGACCCCACTTGAACCTATTTATAGTGAAGAGGATGAACAATTTCTATAGGTAATTGTCTTTATCCTTAACGGTTATTGTGGATAGTTGTCTCTAGTGAAACAATTGTCCCTGAGAATATAGGTTGATGTAACTCTCCATTAAAGCACGACTTGAAATCTCTAGGAGTATGCTAGAAATGGTGAATCGGACAATCTTACTTGTAGCTTGAGGCTATCTTGTTTAGTCAAGTCAAGGGTAACCATGAAGACTATTTTTTCTTCTCAATGTTTCTCTAAGGCTTTTAAGAAATTGGACATAGGCCTTTATAGGTTGGCTTATGATTTAGTAAGGTTGGTGTAGACACCCCATTTTTATCCGCTTAAGGTTTTAATTTTTTAAGGAAATTTTAAAATTGTATTAAGCCCACAAATTATAATAAAAAAATAATATAATAAAAATATAAAAATAATGTAATAATAATATAAAAAACAATGACAAAAAATATATAATAAAATATGAACATATATAAGTATAATAGGGTTTAATATAAGTCTTTAAACAAGGAAAGGAAAGCCTTGGACCAAATTAAATGGTTTACAATAGGTTGGCCTATCTAATTTAGCTCAAACATTAAACCTTAAATACAATTTTTATGCAAGTCATGTTGAGGCATAGGTCAACAGCAACAACTTGTATGGACAAGTCATGGACATGCAAGAAAAGGACAAATGTTCGGATCATAAAGGAGGCAAAATGCTTCCTTTTGTTTATTTCCCTCTACAAGCCATGTGGCATGTGCTGATTTTTGAGCTGACGTCATGATGACATCAACCATCTTCTTCCCTCCCTCGCACCCCTTTTCCCTGCCCTCCCAATTGATGGTGCACATTGGGTTCGTATGGCAATGATCATAGCCATTTTTAACTCTATAATTTCACCAAATTAATGGTGGAATTGTGAAGTGATAAGTGTTAATAGACCCTTTTAGTGCTCATTTGATCATATTTTATATGTATTTTATGTAATTTTATCAAGAAAAGAATACTTAATTGCTTAAATACTAATTTCAGGGCTAAAAGAAGGCATTTAAGAGTTTTGAAGATAATTCAAGTTAAAGCAAAGAAAATTTGATTTTTATACAAGCACCATCCGATGCATGGCCATACTAACCACCAGGGCAGAAGTGAAAAATTACTCAGTAAGCATGGTTGAATGTGCTTGGGTTACTTCATGGGCATGTTGGAGACCATACAACTAGAGAAAAATGGGCAGAAGCTAAAGTCCTTGAAGTACATTACCTATCAACAGGGCTAGGAAGGAAGCCATGCAGAGAAGAATATTCATACAGTGCATGGTTCTAATTCAGCATGGAAATAAGCATGGGTAATGTTCGGGGGCCGTGTAAGGTTGTTAATTGAGAAATTAACTCATTCCAATCGAGCATAACCTAAGGTGCATGGTCGTGCAAGAGGCCGTGCTAAATTAACATTCGCTATAACTATAAATAGAAAGATCATTTCCCCTGTTGAGAGACTTCTATCGATTAAAAAGCCCTGAGGAGAGAATGTTATGAACTTCAAGAGAAGAAGTGCAAGAACATCATTGAAGATCACAAAATTTGGTTTAAAGGGCTTATTTTAGCATCATGCTTACTGTCTTCTCTTCTAGATCGTATGCTATGGTCTTAAATAACATGGAAGAGTAGATTTCTTTACCCTATGTCTTGTGAAACACTAAACCCATGTGCTAAAATTATTTGATTAATGAAAGTTTATGTTTCTTAGTCTATTTATGTCTTTTATATTATTCTTGTGATTAATTTGTAGCCATAATTATTTGCACCTCTGATTTTTTTTAGATAGGAAGAGATTTGTTCTAATTGAATAGATCTTCATGAATGAAGGGATTGCATGTTTACCTAGAGATAGGGTACCTTAATCTTCTACACTAATTTTATATTTTTGAAAGGGAATTATGCTCGTTAGTGCGATTTTAGGTGGCATTAGTGACCAAAGAGATTTCCACTATCTCATATAGTGTTAGGAATTAATCAGCTCAAGAAGATAATTAATCTAGTAACAAATTCCCTTAGTTTAAGATATAAATAATTTGTTAATTATTCTTTATTATAAGAAACTAAGGTTTGGGTAGATTAAGATAAGGATAATGTTTTATGATTGCATTATCTTAAGTAAGTACCTAATAAAAAATAGGTATATAGGTTGTAAGAATAGATAATAAGAAAAAGTATAGATAAGTGAATCGTATTGAATAGTAGAAATAGTAAAATGAATAGTAAACAAGATAAATAAATTACAGATAGTAAAGGAAATGCGCATAAAAATGTTATATATGATATTTTTAGATACCAAAAAATTATGAAATTGATATTTTATGAATCCTTACTATCACGCCCCAAAGGGTACCCTAAACGTGATAGTCTGCCATACTCAATATTAAAGTTTAAGTATGAAAACCTTAGTCATCCCATAAGCTTTGATATCGGGTGTAAGGCATACACTAACGATAATAGAGGACCAACTTTAAAACAAGTTGTTTAAGAAGATATTCATATAGCAATTTAAGAATGAAAATTATAACACAATATCTGAAATAAGGAAATATATAGAGGTCTTACAATATAAAAGGGGCATTCCCCCATCAAAATATAGTCCATCAAGGTCTATCGAAGTCTAATTAAAATAATTACACAGAGATTTACTTAGAAGTCTAAGTCTACATTTAGTCCTTGACTTCTTCCAAAAACTCCTTAAGGAAAATGGTCATACTTGTGATAAATAACACCATGGCTTCAACCATAAATAGGAAAACTGTAAAATGTATCTATAAGGGGGTAAGCTTCTTGCTTAGTGAGAATTAAATCCATAAGTAAATTCTTCAAAAGTCAATAATCAATCAAGTTGTTTAACAAACATATGAGATGCAATCAAACACGTGAGCAAAAAATACATACGATTTTTCGATAATCATATGTTTGCATAGATTTACCCCTCCATTCGATGGTTAGATGTTCTAGGCAACAAAGCTATAGCTCGCAAATGATACTTTTGTAGTTTTATACAAATTCCTATTAATCGCTAAAATATAGTTAATTCAAGTGCTCACTCACCATTTTATTACAGACAATCAAAGCCATAAAGTAGTGTTTTGGGTTCCTTAACCTCATTACTATGCCCTTGTCCCACCAAGGGTATAGTAATGAATGCAATGTGACTTACTACAAGTCATGCATGAATCATTTTATTAAGTCACCATGGCATAATACTTAGAGATTTTACAAGTGATCATGGAATTTGTAGACAAAACATTCTTATACTAAATCATACAAGGATTAGTTAACAATTTCTGCCTCGATATACTTATCACAATTTCAATTATAGAAGTAAAATACATGCACTATCATGTTTTATCTTTTCCTAAAGTCTAGTGCCACTAAGCTAAAGCAAATACATAAGTACAATTGTAAAAATTTAAACTCACTCGGCCACAGCAGTAGAAGCACCTTAGTCGAAGTAATCTTCTGGATAAGGTAGTTCAGACTCCACTTACTTATATAAAAGAAACTCAAAATGAGTATTTCTTGAAAGTTCTACTTAAACTTGTAACTCTATTATACTAAGTTCGTCAAAATTCGCATAAAGTGAAATTCCAACTTAAAATAGCTATAACTTGCTCATTTTAACTCAGAATTTCGCATATATATACTGTTTTCTACCTACTCGAAAAGATCTGTACATTTCTAAGGTTATTTTCTACATAAAAAGTCATTTGGGTCTCTAAAAGACAAGGTACATAATCAAAACGAAAATCCTAACCTTTGTAAAATAATTTTCCAAACTCATCTTTGTTCAAAAATCCTTTAGCAAAAATATAGATATATATATATTAATATGATTGAAAAATCTTTTGAGTATATATTATCTATAATATACACACTCATATTATATGCAAAAATTCTAATGATATTGTCTCAACGATTATTTTCATAAAATAATTTATCTTAAGGTCTCGAAATTTAACAAATTCTTTCCTAATATTTGGAGAAACTTTATAATTTCTTAGGTTATTGTAAATAAGTAAATTCTTATTTTTTTTTCCCAATTTATTGTCCAAAACAAATAAATTTCCCTTAGCTTTAAATCTTCTACATTTTGTTTTTTTTGGAAAAAACAGAGTTTCCAAAGTTTTTATTAAGTTGTTGATAACTTATAATGATTTTGAGTTATTTATTTTCCTTAAAAAGGTTTTGTTAAATAAGTTTCTAACCTCTTATATTTTTATTTATTAACTCCTTTAAGAAAAAATTTTACTTCTAAAACTTAGTCTTTTAATTTCCTTTACCAATTTTATTTGAAAAGAAATTATCTTTTTAAGTTGTTGATAAAATTAATTGTTTTTGAACTCATCATATTTATATTCTTTTTATCTTTTTTAAAATAGTTTTATCATTTAGAAACTTGAAAATCATTTTTTTTCTAAGTGGATTTATAAATGAGTAAGTTGATTTTATCTTAACTTTGAAACCTAGTTTGCTTCTTGGTTTTTATTATGAAGTTGGAAAGACTTTAATCTTAAGCTTTTTATGAAAAATTTGAATGTCAACAAATTATTATCTACTAAGCTTTAGGTTATCTTATTATGAAAAGAAGGTGCTTATTTTCCTTTATTTCCTTGGTAAAATTATCCTTGTTGTTGATTAATAAAACTTTGGGAAAGTTTGAGAAGAGATTAGAAAAATCCATTTTCTAAGTTATTGATGACAAACTCTTTTATTTAGTAACTAGTTACATAACAAAAGAGTTTTAGCTTCAAGTTCCTCTATTAAAGAAAAATTAACTTTAAATGTTGTTGAGACAATATCATTATGATGATGCATGTATATGAGCATGTAGTATGAAAAAGATGAAAATATAGGAAAAATATAAGAAGTAAGATAATAATAAGCAACATAATATGGTCAAGTATTACGAACCTTAACTTTATCAAGGTAACTCGGTTAAATATTGGGAGCTTTAGCTTCATCAAGGCATCCCGATCAAGTATTGGGAGCCTTAGCTTCATCAAGACATCCTGAGACTAAGAATAGACTAATCCCAAAAAGAAAAAAGAAAAGAAAAGCAATAATAAGAGCAATAATAGTAATAAGCTTGTTAGTGAGTTAGTGAGCATTTAAGCTCTGAAAAATATATATATATATATATATATAGATATAGATATACATAAGATAGTAACATATATATGGGGTTAAGTTAAGAGCATAATAACAACAATAATAATATAGCATCATAATAACAACAAGATAATAAAAAAATCAGAATTCTTGGCATGTGTAAGAACAAAACATGAACATGTTACTTCTACAACTCATATGAGTTTCGAGAAACAACATCATAGTCATGACAAGTTACATGACATGGAAAAAAGAATATTTACCTAAAGAGAAAATACAGAAGTGGTAGTGTAGGAAAAGTTTGGATAGTGTATGTGTGTAGAAAATGTGTAGGAAAAATGGGTAGTAGAGGAAAAGATAAGAGAGATTTTTTAGAGAGAATTTGGGAAGTGAATTTTAGAGAGTTTTGATATGGTAAATGAATGTGTGAAAGAAATGGAGGGATATGGGGTATTTATAGAAATTTTTGGAGTGAAAATTGTGTGAATTAAATAAATTGAAAAAAATATAAAATATGGATGGAAGAGAGAGGGGGGCGGCGTGATGGGTGTGAGGGAGAGAGAAAGACTGATTTTTTATTTGTTTTGTATTTTTGTTAATTAAAAGTAATAAGTTGTAAGGTTTGATGTGAATGAAGATATATGGGAAAAGTAAAAAGTAGAAATAGGTATGGTAGAGTGTAAAAACAGGTGTAGAAAAATAGAAATAGGTGAATAGTGTAGAATAGTACTATGAAATAGATAAGACAATTTAATACTGGTAGTAAAAAAAATACGCGTAATTAAGCTATATCTAATATTTTAGATACCAAAAAATTATAAAACTGATATTTTTGACATCCTTGTATTTTTATGAGTTTATTGGTATTATTGGAATATTTTTTTCCGTCGAGACTACCAGGATATGGTTTTCGAAAACTGATCCCATCCAGATCCAAAAGACACTAAAAATTAACAAATATGATATTTTTAGAATTCCTTATATTTTAACGAAGTATTATCCACTACTATTTCAATTTCGTTGTTTCGGGGTTAAGAGCACGGAATTGCGGATCTAATCTACTAGGGTTTGCTGTAAATTTGTTGACCTTAGAGTTTCCGGTTGACTTCCGGTTTAAGCATAAATCGTAGCATAAAATCTAGGGGATTACTTATGAAATTATGAATGATATTGATTTCCAAAATATTTTTACCATCCCGAACCTTGGGACATGTTTTTTAAGAAGTAATCCCATTCAGGTTTGGAACGATTAAATTTTTGACGAATTTGTTCTTAAGATTTACTATATTATTATGGATTATAATTTACAATTATCTAAATTTTATTACTCAAGGGTTTAGAGTGGGGATTGTCGAATCTGAATTCACTAGAGTTTGTTATTGCTCTAAGTTGATTTTAGGGTTCTGTTATGACTTTTGGCTTTTGATTTATGTGTAAGATTATAAAATTTTGAGGCTTTTGATCATGTTATATTTTTATTCAAAATTTATGTTTTACTTGATATTTATGATTTATTTAATATTTTTCAGTTCCCAGGAATGTTTATTCGAGTTTAGGGTTATGTGTTGAGTTAGTTTGACTTTCGATATTAATTGAAATTTTTTATTAAAAAATTAAACAAAGGGCCTAAGATTTTATACTTTTGACACCAAATATTTGCTTGGATATACTGTCTCAATTTTCGTATTAGATATAAGATAGGTGGATTGTTTAGTGTACAGATTTTGAGTTGAACAATTATTGATTTTTCCATATTGTTTTTGAAGGTTCTCATTCTTTTAAGGTTAAGAAATTTTGTATTTGATCTTGTTTAGAATTTGGTTTAATTTGGATCAGTTTTTAGGATTTTGGTTTTGGTATTTAACTTTAGGTTTATTTTCTAAGAGTTATGAAAAATTTAGGGGTTTACACAGCCCTTAGGCGACATTCTTCGAAATAATAAGCCCACATAGAAAGAGTTGACACTTGAATTGCTCCCTACTTGGAACTTGAAGAGGTTGACCCAACCTATCAGGCAAATAACAAGCTAAAATTCAAAGCGTATGGGAGAAAATGTACCATCACCTTGTCAAGATTTGGAATGTGTCTTAGCTTATACTCAACAGAAGAACTTGGGGCATTGATGTCTAATTGTTAACCAGGGAGATTGACACTAAACATGTATTGGCAGGAGCTTTGTGAGACCGAGAACAGGTATTATCCTTCTAAATCGAAGGCATCATTTATGACAAATGTGGATTATAGGTTGGTACATCATCTATTGGCCCACATTATAGGTGGAAGAAGGAGTAGTCATGGGATTGTAAACAACTTTGAGCTTTTTCACCTATACAACATGGCTACTAAGTATAAGATAAATATGGGGTGAAGGTAGCTAAATTTATCTATATTCAAGCAACAGACCCCAGGGCTAAAGGCATCTATTGTGGCGGAGATATTAGCTGACTTCTTATGGGGATAAAACTTTTTCAAGAACCAGACCTAGACATACTGTGTGTTAAATGCAAAATGATCACTGATGGACCATTTAATTATGGGACTGGTAAAGTAGATTCAAATAGAAACCTAAGCCGCCAATACACCTCACCACACACCAAAGAGTTCTCTAGTCTCTTTGAAGCTTCCACTTCAAAAGCCCCATTGGCCTTAGAGAAGAGAATAGAAAAGTTGGAAAAGAGGGCAAAGAAGAATGAAAGGAGGTTCAAGAAATTTAAAGCATATTGTTGAATTCTTCCAAACCTTACTAAATGTGTCAAGCCACCGAAGGGCACCATGTTGCTTTCTTATGAAACTTCTTCAGGAGATAGTAGTGAAGAGAATATGCCTAAAACTCCACAAGAGAAAAGGGGTATAGGTAAAAGGGTCCTTCACCAAGAATTCTCCAGTTTTGGTGAAGAGAGTGGGGAAGAAGAAGAGGATGATGAGCAAAATGAAGAAGCATAGAAAGTAAATATTGAAGGTGTTTGATGAGAATCAGATGGCATCATATCATATTTAAGTTTATGTCTTTTTAGGATATTTATTATTTTCTTAGGGATATTTAAGTTTCTATGTCTTTTTGATGTCTTTTCATATTTTCTTGTTTAATTGTCAAGTTTGTCTTTACATATTTCTAGGAGTCATTAATAGGTTGTTTATTGTCAAGTTTGTCTTTACATATTCCTATGAGTCATTAATAGGTTATTTTTTCCTTATTTATTGTAGCTTAGTTTTTAGGCTAATTAAAAGCCTATATAAATCTATGAGATGTAACATATCTGACATATATCTTTGATAATGAAAATATGAGATTTTCTTCTCTTTGAGTTCTAAAAAGAACTTATTTATGAACTTATTGGGAGTTTCCATGGTGTTCAACCCTTTGACTTATTAATCGGTTTGCCATCACCGGTTGTGGCGTCTACCACTATACCAAGGTTCTTGCCTCCATATAGGAATGGGTCGCGGTTTCCAGGTTTCTTAGACGATCCTTGGGGTTCAATTTCATTTGACGAACGTTGGGTCTTAGGTTTAATATACCTAAGGTTTTCCGTATCATTTGGTATCAGAGCTTTTGGTATTCTAAGAATCCATATCCAGTTCAACTAGAGGTAACTCGAGTCGTTCATATCCTTTGTTTGTCTTGATCTTAGGTCTAGCAATTTTAGTGTGTTTAGTATATTAAAGAAGAAGAAGAAGAAGAAGAAGAAGAGTGAAAAAAAAAGGGATTGATTTCTTTTAATTAGGTTTCTTGTTTAAGGCTTGAAATTTAAAAAAAAAAAAAAGAAAAGAAAAGTCATTGGGTTTAAGGTTTGTCGCTTATCATCTTATTAAACTTTTCGAGTGAGTTGTTTCCAAGCATATTGGTGTTAGGTCTCAAGGCAGGTTGCTTGTGGTTTACATCAGTTTGGAGATTCAACGATAAAACTTTTTTCGAGAAAGAGGAACGATGTTTTCAAGCATATTGATGTTGGGTCTCAAAGCAGGTCGCTTGTGGTTCGCATCAGTTTGGAGATTCGAGGACGAATCTTTTTCGAGAAGGAGGGAATGATGAGAATCAATGGCATCATATCATATTTAAGTTTATGTCTTTTTAGGATATTTATTATTTTCTTAGGGATATTTAAGTTTCTATGTCTTTTTGATGTCTTTTCATATTTTCTTGTTTAATTGTCAAGTTTGTCTTTACATATTTCTAGGAGTCATTAATAGGTTGTTTATTGTCAAGTTTGTCTTTGCATATTCCTATGAGTCATTAATAGGTTATTTTTCCTTATTTATTGTAGCTTAGTTTTTAGGCTAATTAAAAGCCTATATAAATCTATGAGATGTAACATATATGACATATATCTTTGATAATGCAAATATGAGATTTTCTTCTCTTTGAGTTCTAAAAAGAACTTATTTATGAACTTATCGGGAGTTTCCCATGGCGTTCAACCCCTTTGACTTATCAATCGGTTTGCCATCACCGGTTGTGGCGTCTACCACTATACCAAGGTTCTTGCCTCCATATAGGCAATGGGTCGCAGTTTCTACCAGGTTTCTTAGACGATCCTTGGGGTTCAATTTCATTTGACGAACGTTGGGTCTTAGGTTTGATATACCTAAGGTTTTCCGTATCATTTGGTATCAGAACTTTTGGTATTCTAAGAATCCATATCCAGTTCGACTAGAGGCAACTCAAGTCGTTCATATCCTTTGTTTGTCTTGATTTTAGGTCTAGCAGTTTTAGTGTGTTTATTATATTAAAAAAAAAGACGAATTATATGAATGTTATTCATTCTCTTTGAGAGAAAACTCCATCTTGTTCCTTATGAACGAATTTCCATTTGATTTTCTTGATCTAAACACTCAAGGAGGTCGACGTGATAACTAGGTTGCGATCAACAGGTTTGTTCGAGGTCTAGTTCCATTCCATTCATTGATAATTAGGTTGCAATCAACAGGTTTGATTGAGGTCTAATTCCATCCTACGACGACTTGTCTCAAGACGATCCTCGGGTTCCAATTCCAATCAACGATTTAGGGGTTCTAGGTTTAATATACCTAGGGTTACCATATCAGTGATGAAGAGTACATAGGAGAAGATGATGAGTAAGAGGATAATTAATCCTCATTTTCTTTTTCTCTTATTTTGATAGACTTACATGTGATTTATTTTGATATTTTTCTGGTCTGTACTTAATGAGCTCCTCCTGTTGGAAGACTCTTAGATTTGCTAGATAACATGGATGCTTTGATAGACCTTTAGGATAAGCTAACTTTTGTTTTTCTTTGTAGTTTTCTTTTTCTTTTTAGGACTTTTACAACTTAAGCTTTTGATTTGATGGGTTCCCATGACGATTGATGATGATGCACTTCATGGACATGTTTGATGATATCCTTAACTAGCCGAGAAGTTCTAGTGTCCTTTTCTTTGTACTTTTTCCTTACTTGTGCTTGCTTTAGACAACATTAGGGATAATTTCTTATCTAAGTGTGGGGAAAGGGTATATTCGAACGAAAGTATTTGGGTTTTGATGTGTTTTAATAATTTCCATGCACTTGCTAATCAAACTTCCCACTTACAAGTTTGCAAGTGAGCTTAAAAGTTGACGTGATTTGGAAAAATATAAGGATCTTGTTACTCATTCATGTGTAACTAGCATTCTAAAGTAAAAGTAAATGTGATTTTATGTGTCTTACTCGCTTGTTTTGAAATTAGTATATTCAGTTAAAATTTTGGGATGAAAACTAAATGGGGAAAATTTACTTGCTATTTAATGATTGAATCTATAGTTGCAAAGTAGACTGAAGCCCCTAGTTTAAAGTTAAATAGTTGTGTTTTTAAGTTTTCTGGTTAGTATATTTAATTCTCAAAAATTTTGAGAGCTCTTCTAACCTCTTGTGAAAGGGCATAGGGAGTCCATTAGTTGGTGATTATTCTTAAAATAATCTCTTTGAGAATCATTTTAATTAATATGCTTAACATATAATATGAAAAGTTCAGTTAGTGTGGGCTATTTTTGGTCCCTCATAAGAGAAAAATTTGACCCTATTGCTAACATAAAGCCGAAAGAACTTAAAAGAAGTGAACAAAAAACCCATCAAAGAAACAGGAAAAGATGGAGGCAAAATTCTCCCCCTTTGAAATTCTAAGAAAAAATTTGAAATTTTTTTACGAGAGTTAAAGTAAAAGAGAAAAATAATCTAGGGGAATAATGGATGCCATGGACTTTCACTTTGGTTTGCTGTGCTTAGAGAGGTAGTTGAATAGTTTATATAATTTCTAGTAAATGGGAAGATGTGACGAAGCCACTTTTGTTTTGCTTGACTTTTTATCTCCTTTATAACTTTAGAAATGTTTATGTACGATTATTTAATGGTGAGGGTGATAGTTTTCCTTATTTAGATTAATCTTAAAAGTTTGATTATAATATGCTAAGTGCAAGTACAATTATGATAGGTTTGAGCAGTAGTCACTAATAAGTCACTATTTGCTAATTGAATAAAAGAATGCTATGCTTGATTTGAAATTTTTAAGGGTTAATGTCACAAGTACTCAACTTTGCTTAAATATGCAATAAACTACCTAAACTTTCATTCTAATCAATTTCACACCTAAATTAGGATTTCATAAACATAAATATTAGCTGAACTAACAGAGTTAGTTCTATTAGTTTACTAGGCATGGTTATCTTATACAAATATGCTACGTGTCATCTGGCCTGGCACAATACTATTTTTTGTTTTATTTGTTTCACTTATAATTTTTTTTTTATTATAATTATTGTAATCAGTGTTATTTTATTTGTAAAATAGAAATAAAATCTCTTACACAACAAGCTCAAGCTTATGAGACACATCAGTACACCAAGCCCATGTATGTGTGATAGAGAATCTTTCCACTCAGAGAATCATTCACTTCACCTCACTTCAAAAAGCAAAAATAGGGTCTCTCTTTGTCTTTGTGGTGGAGTTTTATCAAACAATACCATAAAGATGGGCAATTGTAGATACCCCATTTCTAACCATGTAAGGTTTTAATTTACAAGGAAAAATTAAAATTGTATCAAGCCCACAAATTATAATAAAAATAGAAAAAAAATAAAAAAAATACAATAAAAATAAAAATATGAAAATAATAAAATGATAATATAAAAAAAATGACTAATAAAATTATATATAATAAAAATAAAAATAATAAAATATTAACATATATAAATATAATAGGTTCATAGTATTAAAATCTAAGTCATATGGGCTTAATATAATTTTTTAAACAAGGAAAGAAAAGCCTTGTACCAAATTAAATGGCCCACAATGGCTGGCTTATCTAATTAGGCCCAAACATTAAACCTTAAATATGATTTTTCTATAAGACATGTTAAGGCATAGGGCAACAACCTATATGGATTAGTCATGGATATGGAAGTGCGAGGATAGAAGTTTGAATCTCAAAGGAGGCAAAATGCCTCCTTTTATTTGTTTTCCCCTTCATGTGACATGTGGCGCACACTGATTGGCTAAGCTGATGTCATGATAAACGTCAACCATTTTCTTCCTCCTTCCCCTCCATTGATCATATTCACTTGATTCATATGCCATGTTCATGGCCATTTTTTACCCATTTAACTCTCCAGTTTCACCAAATTAATGGTGAAATTGTGAAGGACACATGGGTTCTAGGAATTGAGACTAATGTCAAGTCTCACTGGGTAGTTTTGAGTGGTCAAAATTGGCCACGAAGATTAGGGAAAATCTGTAACGCTTGAGCTGTCAATCACCTTTAATGGTGATTTCTGTCAAATTGAAGTTGAAGTATGCTTCCTAGGATCATTCATTGATTGAATAAATTCATTTATGCGTCCAGATTCAATCAAGAAACACGAAATCATCATTAATCAAGATTGAAATCAAATCCCTAATTTCATGAATTTTGATTAAGGGCTTTTAATCAATTTCCAAGTTTGCTTGAGCACTAAAAGTATAAATAGGAGCTCGAAAAAGTCATTCAACATCAATAATTAGAATGAAATCACCCTCTAAAAGCTCAAAACTAACTTGAAATTAGGGTTTGAAATAAAAATGTTTTTATTTCATAGTTTTCTTGGTTGAATTGTGTTAATTGGTTGTCAGAGGAAGCTTTAGGTAAGTAAAAGCTATGAATCAGTAGCTTTGGTGAAGCTTGAGACTATTGGAATCCGCTCCAGTAAACTAGCCATTATCGATCTCCACTTACAAGCTTTAGAACCACTGCTCCCAACCGTGTTCAAAGCCAAACATTGCTATTGCACCACTCGCCACTCCCAATTTGGTCTGTCTAACACCTTTTTAGGCCAAAACTACTACCGGAATGCCACTATAAGCTTCTGTCTGTTGTTCGCTCTTGCTCCGCTTGATCCTAACCTGATTCTGAGCTCCAGATCCAACCTGAAGTTCGACTCGTGCGCCCTGTTAGCTCCAGGTAAGTTATATTTCTCCTTTTATTTTATTTAAGTAAATAATTAAAAAATAATAATAATGAAAGTGACCTAGAATAAAATTAATGATCTTGTTAGAAAATGGTAATAAATAAATAAATAAATAAATAAAAATGTTGAAGTCAATGGTTTTTATGAATATATGCATGCTTACTAAAATAGTATAAACTAGGAATAAAAGATTTTCTTTTTATAATAATAATAAAAAAAAGAGATCGTTAATGAAATAAACACTAAAGTAATTTATCACTTAGAAAAAGCATATTTTCTTTAAAATAAAATCAACTTGGTAGTTTATAGGTCCTTACATTAATAAATCAATTTTTTTTTATTAAACTTCAAAATTTAAGAAACTTAAATAAAAAAGAATTCAAGAAACTTACAATAAACCAACACATTAATAATTTTATAAAAGGAACTACGTTTTATCTGATCATGATTACCGAGTACGTAGGCATCTTCGATGCAACACAAAATCTACAAAATATTTTGTTCTATCATATGCTTAATATGAAACTGATCTTGCCATTTCTCATAAATACTAAAATCTTTCACTATGTAAATTATATCATGATAAATTTTGAGCTTAAAAAAATAGACTTTAATTAAAGAATTTTAAATGGAAACCATGTAATTTTAATAAGATAGTCCTCATACCTAGAATTTCTGGTATAAAAACTTATTCAAAATTAGTTTTATCACAAACCTATAGCCAATTTAGAACCAATCGACCAATTGGCTCTTGTCACACCCCAAAGGGTATCTTAAACGTGACAGTCTATCACATTCAATATTAAAACTTAAGTATAACAACCTTAATCATTCCAAATGCTTCGATACAGGGTGTAAGGCGTAACTTTGTAATCATAAAGGACCAACTTTGAAACAAGTTGTTTAAAATGACATTCATATAGAAATTGAGAATGGAAATCATAACATAAGCATAGATAGGGGTGCTGCAAGAGATATCTATAAGGGAGTAAACGTCTTGCTTAGTAAGAATTAATTTCACAAATAAAGTACTCAGACAATCAATACTCAAACAAGTTATTTAGACAAACATATGAGATGCAATCAAACACGTGGGCAAACAATTCATATGATTTTCCGAGAATCATATATTGAATAGATTTATCCCTCCATTCGAGGTTAGGTGTTTCAGGCAACAAGGCCATAGTTCGCAAATGAATTTTTTGTGGTTTTTATACGAGCCACTACTAGCCTCTAAATTATAGTTATTTTGGTTGTCCACCCACCATTTTATTACTGGTGATCAATTGCCATAAATTGTAGCTTAAAATCTAAGGGCTTACAGTTCTAATTTGCATAATTTTTCTTGACCATGTTCAGGTGGTGACTCCATTTAAAATTAAGCATTTCTTTTAGTTCCTAAGCGAGGGTCCTTATCAAATGGGTTAGGATTTGATACGGATCAAACTGAAAGAAATTAAACTAGAAATGAAGAAATCTAAGCTTGACAGGTTTAGAAAACTAACGCTCAAAATCGCCTATTAACCAATGTTGTCAGAACCGGACCGGGGTTTGACCCGGACAAGCTAGGGGGTCGGGGGTCGAGGGGTCGGACCAGGTTGAACCGGGGTCACGAAAAAATAAAAATATAAGGAATAATTTAATTATAAAAGACTAATATATGTGTAATCACTCAATTAAATCTATATTTAGATCAAATTCATCTATTAATTATTAAATAAATATGATTTAATAATTATATTTTATAAATTTATAATAAAGTATGAATAAATATTTAAATTTCTAATTTTTTATTTTTATTTTTTTGAATCCGGGTCGACCGGTTCAACCCGGTTCGATCGCCCGGGTCGACCAAGTGCATCCGGGTCTCACCGGTTAGTTTCAAAAACGAGTTTTAGGCGAGACCCGGCCCGGCAGTAGTACCGGTTCCGGTCAAACCTGGTCGAACCGGCCCGTCTGGGCCGGTTTTGACAACCATGCTATTAACACATGCCCTTAGTCTCATTAGTGAAAGGTTGGTATGGACAGTAAAATCTTGGTTAGGCTTCATAGGCTAGTTCCTGAGTTATCTTAGCTTATGGACCAAATGAAGCTTTGTATGTCAAATAAAATATAGTGAACTCTACATAGTTGATTATGGCTCTAATTCTGTTTGGGTTTTGAATACATGGTTCAAGTAGAGTGGCTTAATAGGTGGTAATCCTTGGTGGATACTCACACAAAAAGTGCAGCATAACCCTAAGAGATAGTAGATAAAGAGCTAAATCAGTGAGTAGTAGGTATACTTGGATTGGTGATATCAAGATCTTTAAGGCTTCCCCCATTCTGATTAGTGGTTGTGCTATTCCAAGTAGGTATGTTAAAAATATGTCTCAGTTGTAAAAAACCAAGCTTAATGAAGTTAATTGTTATAAGCAGCACTTAAAGCAATTATTGTCGAAATTCAAGATGTAAGGTGTCAGGATGATTTAGTTTAGGACAATTAACATTGATGTCTAAGTTGTAAAGTGGTATGCTACATTGTTTAACACATGGCTTGTCAGATAATGGTTGATCTAAGGTGATTATAGTCCTTTAAGTAGTATGCAGATTCAAGGTAGGCAAGGGTTTGACGAGAAGATAGTTGTTTTAAATTTTGGCGCATGAATCTATACATGAGATAGGTATCATTCCAAGATTGAACGTTATGACATGTTTTTGCCATTTCTTTATCATGCATTGACAGTGTTGATAAGTGTCAAAAGATCCATGTTTAGAAATGTCAATTTGTTATTTTGATGTACAATCTCACAAAATTATCATTTAAAGTGATTTTATTTTAGTTTTAGGCCTTTAAAGTATTGTTAAAGTAAATAAAAAAAAAAAAAAGGCCAAGCAAGTTTCATGCACTTCAAAGAAGAATTGTGTAAGTGTTTATGTAATCTAATCTTCACATGACCATGTCATGGTCGTATCTACTAAGGATTTTTTTCATGAATTTCCTTCAATTTCAACACAAGGGAGATATGACCTTGTTTTAATCGTATCAACATTAGAAAGTCAGACACGAGGAAGACACAATATAGACATGATCATGTTGTGCCAGAGATAATTTGGAAAAGTTCAATAAAAGTGACATGAGAGATTTGACACGCCTATGTCTTGAACGTGTTATATGTAAGGAAAATTCTATGATCCCACCATTAATTTTGATGAGATCGTCACCATCTAACGACTCACACTATACTTAACCATGATCGAATTACTAAAATAGTTAATATTCCATCCGTAGAAGCTCCCTACATATAAATATGGATTTTTCTTTTTCTTTTGGAAATTTCCTATATTAAAGGAGGTATGTTGTTACATATCTTGAAGAGGAAACTTTCTTATTTCAATTTTAGAAATCAATACATCATTTAAGGTCATTAAATGAAAACCCAAAAATATTTAGCTCCAATAATTTTCTTTGTAATGCCCATTATAAAGAACTTAGGAAAATTCTATGGCCTCATCATTAATTTTGATGAGATTGATCTCATAGACTATCTAATATTCAACTGTGGTCAAACCACTAAAATAGTTAATATTCCAATTACTATATTCATTTTTTAACAGTTAGATGATTAACTGGTAGATCCGATTGAAGTGGTCACATTTGTATAACATGCGTCTCATGCTATACGTAATCTTAGATGATTGACATAGAAGCACATGCAAAGAGTGACAAAGGGTGAGATGATAAAGAGGAGGAGCAGGCAATTTTAGAGAGCTTGAATGCACTAGTAGCGAGTAGAGAAGCTATATAGCATTAATCCCGCTATTTTAGAGAAGAAGTTATGTGTTTTTGCTCTGAGTTTTATTTGATCTTTTGTGAAAGTATTTTGCAACATGATGGCATTTCTATCGATTTTCGCCTTTAACAAATGAGGAGCTCTAAATATTTATAGAGTTTGGCTCTTAATGAAGTCCATTAGATTGTATTGATCATCAATGAACAAGATGAGTCCTCCTAATAAAAGATATCTCCATGGGCTTTTTTGCCCATGGAATGTCTCTTTAAGTCCATGAGCTCCCTGAGAAAGATTAAGAGTGGGCGGGTTAGCTCGATTTAAGGGTTCTTACTCCAAGCTCACCATGCCAAATCTCCTTTAGTTGTCTCAACTTTGTGGATTTGACTCTCTAAGCTCTGTCACTCATCTTAACCCTCTAAATTTTGCCCTTTAACCAAAGTCTTTCAAATGAAGTTGAAGGGGTTTGGCAATAAATATATATATTTTAATTCGCCATGGTGTTATCCAATACTTAATAGCTACATAGCTACTAGACGGGCTACCATAGCTAAATATTTTGTTAGACACTGAATTATAGTATACAAGCCTAATGCTAGCGATGTATGATTTTTTTTTAGTTTGTGGTGCAAGTTATAGCTTGTCGCTAATGCACATATGTGCAAATTCATATATACTGACCTTTTTTTTTTTAATTGCCCCCATGCAACATATAAAATAAATTCTCTTCATCATTTTTTTAATAAGCTTGTAGCATGCTGCTTCATGTCATAGGAAAGATCCGTTTAATAAGATAATATCTCTTCATCCTTTTATTTCCTTCACTTTTTCTTTCCTTTTTCTTCTATTTGGCACATTCCATATCAATGGACATAGGCATATGTCTTGATTAGGAATCCTTTATTTTTTTTCTCCTTCTCTTTTTCATTCATTTAGCACATTCCACAAATAGGTGTCAACATAACCGCATTGCATCTTTTATTTTTGGCTTTCACTAACTAATTCAAAAATGAATATAGCTCATATCATAAGTTCCTCTTGTAAAAGTGGTAATTTGAAAATGCATTTTGATTGGCATGATTCTTTTTTTTCAAATTGTCACAGCCATTTTTGCTTTGAACTCCTTCACTATAAATAGATGACAAGTTATACAATGATAAGCTTGGTAGTGATAAATGAGTATCCACAATAGTTGCCTAGCTATTGTTCTCATGATGGTTGTCTAACTGTGCATTCACTATTTAGTGACAGTTGTCTAGTTGTGAGAGGCAAATAGTAGTGATAGTTGTCTAGCTATCACAAAATGCATTGATTGTCTAGCTACGCCAAACCCATTCATTGCATGGTGAAGCTTGAAAATAATATCCTTTGTCATCCATTGCCAAGTTTTGATGATGTGGTAGCTTTGTATCCAGTACTTCCATATGTGACTTAATTATACTTAGCAAAATGCTCTAAGATAAATGCTCTAAGTTTGTCCCTCTAAATCCTTCATTTCTTTTAAGAATACCCTTAGAGAAGGCATCACAAATGTAGTTAGCAAGATGAATATAGCTTCTTAGGATTTAAGTAATGCTTGACTGCGACTTCTGATCTTAAAAGAGGATATGATGTCAAGATGTCTTTCATACATAACCATGAAGCACTATGTTTATGGCATCATAGGAATAAATAGCAAAGATAGCTTGTTACATCTCTATTTCAAACTCTAATAGCTACTTGACTGCAACTTCTTATGGAATAGTTGGGTGGGTGGGTGTTTACTCACCACTTCCATGAAGGGTATTCTCCTTAATAGTGGAAAAGTTATCCATTTGAGGTGAGGTGGCGCCTTGCTATGCAATAAATGGACTTAGCTAAATAGCATCCACCATACAATAGCATAGTGACTAAACCTAGTGTAAATTGAGAGAACGTAGTTGGAAATAGATGCATGACCTCAATGATCACCTTTATGGTTTGCATCATTTTTCACAATTTAGCATGAAAGCTTGGTGCTAAGTTTTTTTCATTGGTGCTCTCTATAGAGTGGGTTTAGGTCCTACTTTGTGCATACATAGAGTAGGAGCATTGACCGATGGACTAACATATCCAGGAGTTGATTCAAAGCCCTAAAATTATATTGTATTTGTTGCATCATTTGTCCATTGTTTTTTTTACATATGCTTTGTCATAGGTGATGCTATCAGTTTGCTGACTAGTGTTATCATTAGGAAAGGTAGGTTTTCTTTTTAGAGGTGCCATCATGGAATCATCAAACCCATTGGTTTATTTCCTTTCCTAGAGTTCTTGCCCTAGGATAACTTTATAGATGAATTCTGCTTATTGAACCTCTCGTTATCTCCTCTCCATCTTGTTATAGAATGGTTGATCATTCGCGCATTCTCAACTGATGCAGCAAAGGAGACCAATGACAAATTCATTTAGTGCACCACAAATTTGGTAAACATCCATTAAATATAGATTTTCACTAGCTCCTTCACATTGCACATATCTTAGAAGTCTAGCGAGTACTCTTTATGTAAACCCGGTTATCTAGTAACCAAGTAGACTCCGAGAACCGGAAACCAAACCTTAAACCGGATTAGCTTAAGATTGAGAGTGAAACCTAAGAACCTTGGATCCGGCTTTCCTTCGATTTCAAACTAAAGAACTTTTGTAAAATAATTTAATATGGAATATTATTCTAAAGTATATTCAAACCATAAAAAGATTTGATTTCGAAAAATTTTCTATTTTGGTCTTCCCAAGATCCATTACGGAAAAGCGGACGCCGAAACTCGAAATTCGAAAAATATTCTGGAATACTCTTTAGAACCGAAATTTAATAAGGATTTCAAAAATATAAATTTTATAAGACCCACGAATTATTACCTTAGTCCTTTGGGATCTTGTATAGATGTAAGGCATCTTTTTACGACAATAGAATACTTGAACCGATGGAGATATAGAGTTTAAATCGACATTCAATAGCATTAGAATATAAATCAAAACATATATAATTAGTTACAAAAACTAAGGGGTATTCCTCCGCAAAAGAATATTGTTAAAAGGTCTATTACAATCATCCAGAGTCTTTTAGTTTCTTACGGAAGTCTAAACAGAAATGAATATAACTTCTAAAGGAAACGCCTAACTCTTGTGCCTGAGTTGTAGGGTGCCTCTGTCTAAGCCAGACAAAAGTGCTGCAACAAATAAAAATTGTAAGGACATAAGCTACACTAGCTTAGTAAGTGAGAACTTCCAAGATCACATCATAAACATCATACAAGCAAGTAATTAGTCAGGCAAATGATATGCATCAAACATATGGAATCAACAAACATATAACTAACCGAAAATCATATGTGAATGGAATTTTGCCCTCCATCCCGGGTTAGCAGATTAACGAATATTGCAGTACTACTAAAAATATGCCGTTTTGGATCATGGTCAACCAAGTTAAAATTTCGTTTGTGGATCACGATTAACCAACTCATTATTTCATTTATGGATCATGATTAACCAACTTTTACTCCGTTTTTGGGTCACGGGCAACCAACCAATGCTAATGCTCCATCCCCATTTGTGATATGAATGAGTCCATATAACTTATCAATTCTGAATAGTCAATTATGCCCATTCCGTAGGTGATCAATAAACAATTGTAGACAATCAATCCTAATTCATCTATACAACCATTAGTTAATCACCGACCTCGATATTCTTATTTTTATTTTCTCATATCATCAGCAAACATACATAATTCCCATTTATCTCTACCATACCTATCCTTTTATCTTTGCCTAGAATCTAATGCAACTATCATTAGAATCACATACAATAAATGGAATCGGCAAGGAATACTCACTAAGCCATTGGAACACCGGTCCTCTAGTAGTAATAGTTCAGTGGAAGGGAATAGTCAATCTCGGGGTCACCTAAAAAGGAAGAAATATCCTAATAAGTATTTTATCACTTAACTAAACCAAACTATTAAACAAAACTAGTAATTTGGTAATTCTCGTCATTTGCAGAAGTCTCGACTTAAAACGGTCGTAACTTAGTCATTTTAACTCGGAATTTCACAAATTATATATCGATTTATTTGCTTCAAAAGATATATCTATTTCTAATATTATTTTCGAGTTTCAAAAACATTTAGGTCCCAAAAATTTCTGATCAGTTCTGATCGGTAGCGAAACCCAATTCCGAAAAATAGTTTTGTGAATGTTTGAAATGTCTCTACTATATAGATCAAATATACATGCAATATTGACGATTTCCTATCATGAATGGCATGTTATGAGCTTAATGTATGCATGCTCTTAACAATATTTATTAAAAGAAAATTTTAGAAACTCTTTATTTTGTAAGACTCCATGAATACTTACTCTTATGAAGACTAGTTTCATGACTTTGATCATTCTCTTTTGTTTTGGAATTATTTCTTAGGAAAATCTAGTTATCCTTGCTAAACTTGAGTCTTTATTATATCTATTCCTTAAAGCCTTCATTTCTTCATAAAAATCTCCATTTTATACTTTGTAAACATGTTTTCAAATAGGGGCTATTCCGAAATCAGAATTTTGTAAAAATTAGTTTTTGAGTGATTTCTTTGAGAAAAACTTGTTTAATACTTTAAAATTTAAGGCTCTATTATACCTTTCCTTTAAGGACTTCATTTCTTTAATAAAACTTCTATTTTGAGTTTGGAAAGTAAGTGTTTTCATGCCATTACTCCTTTATTACGAATTTCTTAAAATGACAAGCAACTCAAAATTTCCTCATTTATTTCTATTCCTTGTTTTACATATTTTCTTATAAATCCCATCTCAACTTATAAAAATGATCACTTAATGATATCTATTATATTCTTCATTTTTCATATAAAACATAAGTTTTAGAGTTGATAAAAGGGTTTTAAAGCATGGTCTTGAAACATTTGAATTTCATTTGACTATTTCAAACAAACAATTTTTTTGAGTTTCTTGTCATCTACTTAAAGATCTATAAACTACAATATTTATATACACAAGACAAAGGCCTTTATGATCATTAATGTACCAAAACACAGAAATCCATAGATCATAAATGTCAAGTATAATATGAGCATTTAAATACTGGATCTACTACTTAGGATGTATGAAATGAAGTTGAAAACATAAAATAGATTTTTTGTGCAAGATCTTTACTTTACGCTACTATACATGCATGAACATGAAGATCATCATACAAAAACACATTCAAATACAAGATTATCTTGTGATGGTTTGATATCCATGTAGTACTATTTTCTTGTCTCAGCAAGAGCTCATGGGACTTAAATATGAAAATAATCATGAATGATCTTGCCATTATAAGGTTTAGTGGTAGAAAGGTTAAAAATCCATTACCTAAAGCTTGAATCAAGAGGAGAATGAAGAAGGAGAAAAGCTTGTATAAGTGCGTGTGTGTGTTAAGCGTCATGGCACAAAGGAGAAAAAGAGAGGGTTTTACTTAAGTGAAAACAAATGAAAGAATAAAAATGAGAGAGAGTATAAATGGATATATATATGTATGTGTATGGAAGTAAATTAGGGTTTGTGGACAAAATAAATTGAATAAAAATTATGCAAATGAGAGTAAACAAGGGAAGAGGAGGGGGGGGATTGATAAGATCATATTTTATACAAATTTTGATGATCAAAAGAGCTAGAATAGATATTTGTTTTGATTAAATTTTATGTTTCAGGACTAATTTGGATAAAGAAATCAAAACAAAAGAATTTGAATCGAAAATAGGAAAAATTGAATTCAAGGCCGGCAATTCACCATTCAAAGCTGCCGGCGTTCAGACGGCTTACATCCAAGGCCGTTGCAGCACTGCCAGCTTTTCCCAGCATAAATTCCAACTATATTCAAAGCCGCCTCAAAGCTGCCGGCGTAAAAGATGAAGCCGCCAGCGTAAATAAAGGCCGGCAGCTCAGAAATGAAACATCATAAAGCTTTGAAGCAGTTACATTATAAGCCGGCACTTAAACCGCCGGCGTTGAGGCGGCGTACATCATAGATCTGAAGCGACATGAAGATATCCAACACTTGAAGAAAATTAAAGAGACAAATCTGTTGAAGTGTCTACGCGGCATGAAAGCCGCCGGCTTTGGACGGCATTCGTTATAAATCACCCAACGCTTCATTTTTGACCATATACGCCGGCTAGATATACATCTAAGCTGCCGGCGTAGAAGCGACGTACGTGTGTAACTGATATTGAAGGCTGCCAGTGCACTGCCTACGCAAAGGATAATTTCAAGATACGCCGCCTGTAAGCCGCCGGCGTAGGATCCATAACGGCCGGCGTACAATGTGAAACAGCAAAGTTCATTTAATGTTTTGCACGAAATTTTTCCTATAAATAGGGGGTCTTCTCCTCACTTTCAGATCATCCAATCCATTCCACAATCCAAGTAGCTCTAGAATATTAGAACTAGGCATTTCATAGAGATTTTTGAAGAGATATTTGAAGTTATTCAAGAAGTTGCAAGTGAAGCTTTGGTATTTTGAATTGGTGATATCTAATCTTATTTCTTTTATGCAATTCATATATCTGAATATTTTGATCATAATGAAATCATTTGCAATTTCTTATTGATTGAATCATCATCCATGAGTAGCTAAATTCTTTTTGTGGGAAGTTGATGAAGCTTTAAACATGCTAAAATGATTTTGAATCCATGTTATAAGATAGTTAGAATCATGAAATATTCATATTGAATTCTGATTATTCATCATGCTTTTGGTGTATAAGAATTCTAACTCGGAAGGGAAATTAGGGTTCATATGAATTCATAAATTAGATTAAATTGCAATTGCGGAAGCGGCGTAGTTTAATCTAATTTAGAAATTGTCCATGAATATTAATGCAATGTTTTATGTTGATTTCTCACTAAGGAATTAGGAGATGTTAATATAAAGTATTAGTCAATTATAGAATCGGAAGGTTTATAATTGTAATTTTGATTCCACTAATAATTTATTTAGCGGAAGTTATTGATTGATTGTTTTGTGGTTTAAAAGGTTTTTAAACTCTGTTTTTAAATCTTGACAATTTCTTATGAATTCATGAATCTAATTATCATTATAACATGAGTTCAAGTTGATTGGCAATAGTTTAAAGTGGATTCTGCTCCTTCCACATTTTTCCACCATATCCCTCTCTTTAAAAAGCTCATTGCATTCATATAGATAATTAATTAGATTTAGTTTAATCTAATCATCTTAAAAAGATCAATTGCCTAGATATTAGTATTAGTTGATAATTGTCTAGTAGTTAGTAAATCTCCGTGGGATCGACACTTTATTCATGCTATATTACAATAGAAGGCCTAGTACGCTTGCTAGAAAGATGCTTTAAAATTCAATACTAATACAGCACATCAAGTTTTCTGGCGCCGTTGCCGGGATTTATTAATATTAGACTAACTTCAGCTTTGCTAGTAGTTTAGGTTTGAATTTAGTTTGAAATTTTCCTTTTCTCTTTGCAGGTTTTATGCGAAGAAGTAGAAGTGCTGAAATTCTACCTTTAGATCCTGAAATGAAAGAACCTTGCATCAACAGAGAAGAAGGAACCAAAGAAGAGGCAATGGCAGAAAATCAAGGAAACAATGATAACAACAACAGTTGCAACCAGCTGCTCCGCTCCAAGGGCAATTCGAGACTATACAGTGCCTACTATTCAAGATCCCGCCATACGAATGCCCACTGTGGAGGCAACAATTTGAGCTTCCGTCCTGATTCAAATGGTTGAGTCACATCAATTTGGAGGATATCCGAATGAGACGCCAGATGAACACCTTGCCAAATTTCTTCAATACACCAACACTGTCAAACTTAATGGTGTAAGAAACGAAGTCATCCGACTTCAGCTTTTCCTTTTTCTCTTAGGGATAAAGCTTTGGCATGGTACAATTCCCAACCTCCAGATTCGATCACTACATGGAATGATCTGACAAAGAAGTTTCTGAAGAGATTTTTCCCTCCAGCAAGGACCGCCAGGTTAAGAAATGAAATTTCCAACTTCACCAAATTCCCTGGAGAATCATTATATGATGCTTGGGAAAGATTCAAAGAGGCGGTCAGAAAATGTCCACACCATGGTTTACCCGATAATCTACTAATTGAAAATTTCTACCTCAGTCTTGATGAAGCTTTAAGGTCATTAGTAGATGCTACATCGGGCGGATCTGATGGGAAAACATATGAGGAAGCTAGTGAGATTATTGAAGAATTAGCTTCGCTGCTCATAATTGGAGTTGTGAAAGAACAAGATCTAAAGTAGCATCTTTGGAAGACAAAGAAGATATATCACAACTCAAGGCTCAAATGGCAACCCTCATCACTCAAGTAAGTAAACTCACAACTACAAATACTTCCAATAAAAAACAACAAGTGTTTTGTTGTGAGATTTGCTCAGGACCACTCCTCTTTTGAGTGTTGGCATGATCATCTTCAAATGATGAGCAGCTCAATTATGTGGGAAATTTCCAAAAGGGTAATTTTGGAAACACATATCATCCGAATATGCGAAATCATCCCAATCTGTCATATCGGAATGATGCCAATGTTCTAAAGCCACCACCTGGTTTCAAGGACAAGGATTTGTAGAAATGCCCCACCTCAACAGCAAATTCAATCATCCACTGATGCATTACTGAGGGATTTCATTGTCACAACAAACTCACTCAACAATCAGAATGCAATCATTCAAGATTTGCAAGGGAAGCTCCATCAACTTGCACAACAAGTGAGTAATAGACCATCTGGGTCTTTACCAAGCAACACGGAGAGAATCCCAAGTCTGTAAATGCAATCCTGAGAAGTGGTAAGGAGATTGCTCCAGTTGAGGAGACCATCAAAGATCATGAGGAACAAACACCCAGTCAGCCCACTAAACTTCGAGATCAAGGAAGTTTTATTGTTCCTTGCACCATTGGTGATTGTTATTTTGATAAAGTTTAATTGATTCTGGTGCAAGTATCAACTTAATGCCTTTATCGGTATTTAAAAAACTAGGACTTGGAGATTGCAAGGATACACATGTAACCTTGCAACTTGCTAATAGAAGTATAAAATACCCTAGGGGTATTGTGGAAAATGTCCTAGTTAAAGTTGACAAATTCTTTTTCCCTGTGGATTTTGTAGTTCTAGACATGGATGAAGATAGGGAAGTTCCCATGATCTTGGGCAGACCGTTCCTTGCAACAGCTAAAGCACTAATTGATGTGGAACAAGGGCAGCTTGCATTACGGGTGATGGATGAACAAGTTACTTTCAATGTCTATGAGGCAATGAAGAAATTTGATGATATCGATGCCTGTTACACCATCAATACCATTGATGAGCTGGTTTCTGAATCACTTGAGGAACAAACTAGTGTGGAAACTATGGAGTCCGTCTTAAGAGACGTAGACAATGGAATGATGAAGAGGATGAAGAAATATTGGAAGATGTACCAATGATCAAAACCAGATATTATGAATCCTTGGGTACAAATGAGCAGAAGCAAGTTCCGTCTTTGATGCAGCCACCGACTTGGAACTGAAACACTTCTGATCATCTGAAGTATGCTTTTCTCGGAATTAGTGATACTTTGCCAATCATCATTTCTGCATTGACAGATAAACAAGAACAACAGTGATTAAAAGTGTTGAAAAAGCACAAAGAAGCAATTGGATGGACCATTGCTGACATCAAGGGTATTAGCCCTATGATTTGCACTCACAAAATTCTTATGGAAGCTGAGTGTAAACCTACAGTTCAACCACAAAGGAGACTTAACCCAACACTTAAAGAGGTTGTCAAGAAAGAAGTTTTGAAGCTGCTTGACGCAGGTATCATCTATCTTATCTCTGATAGTAAATGGGTTAGTCTGGTTCAAGTAGTACCAAAGAAAGGTGGTATGACTATAGTGAAGAATGAGCAAAATGAATTTATTCCTACTCGTACTGTGACTGGGTGGAGAGTTTGTATTGATTACAGAAAATTGAATGATGCCACCTGAAAGGATCACTTTCCACTTCCCTTCATGATCAGATGTTGGAGAACTTGCAGGGCATGATTATTACTGTTTTCTTGATGGATATTCTGGATACAATCAGATTTCTATTGCACCCGATGATCAAGAGAAAATAACATTCACTTGTCCTTATGACACATTTGCCTTTAGGAGAATGCCCTTTGGACTTTGCAATGCACCTGCTACATTTCAGAGGTGTATGATGGCTATATTCTCTGATATGCTTGAGAATTTTATCGAGATCTTCATGGATGATTTTTCAGTCTTTGGAAAGTCATTTGATCTTTGTCTTGAGAATTTAGCCTCGGTTTTACAAAGATGCAAAGATACCAATTTGATCTTGAATTGGGAAAAATGCCACTTTATGGTTAGAGAAGGGATAGTGTTGGGTCACAAAATTTCTGCGAGAGGAATTGAAGTGGATAAAGCCAAAGTGGAGATGCTGGCTTCTACAGACGATTTATCAAAGACTTCTCCAAAATTTCCAAACCTCTTTGCAACCTTCTGGAAAAAGATGCGGTGTTCAATTTTGATGACAGATGTTTGCAGGCATTCAATTTATTAAAGGAAAAGCTCATTTCTACACCAGTAATCATTGTGCCAGACTAGGAGCTTCCTTTCGAACTCATGTGTGATGCCAGCGACTTTGCAATTGGAGCGGTACTTGGTCAGAGACGAGGTAAGATCTTTCATGTTATATACTATGCAAGTAGAACACTAAATGAGGCCCAGAGAAATTATGCCACTACTGAGAAAGAGCTTTTAGCTGTTATCTTTGCATGTGATAAATTTAGGCCTTATCTGATAGGTTCTAAAGTGGTAGTATACACTGACCATGCAGCTCTCAAGTATTTGTTTGCTAAAGTTGATGCAAAACCTAGGTTGATTAGATAGGTTTTATTACTGCAAGAATTTGATCTTGAAATTAAAGATAAAAAGGGAACTGAGAATGTTATTGCTGACCATTTGTCTAGACTTGAATCTGATAGTTTAGACATTCCCATCAATGAGAAGTTCCCTGATGAACAATTGCATGCAGTAGAGATTCTAGATTTGCCATGGCATGCTGATATTGTGAATTATTTGGTTAGCAAGATTATCCCAATGGTTTGTCATATCCTCAAAAGAAAAGTTTTTGCATGATGTAAAATACTATTTTTGGGATGAACCATATCTGTTCAAAAAATGTGCTGACCAAATAATTAGAAGATGTGTGCCTAAATCTGATCAGCTTAGCATTTTAGAACATGTCATTCAAGAGAAGCAGGGGACACTTTGGTGTTCAAAGGACTGCAGCAAAAGTATTATCATCTGGATTTTATTGGCCTAACTTGTTTCGTGACTGCAGAAATTTCATTATGTCAACTCAATGTCAAAAGACAGGTAACATTTCTAAACGGCATGAATTACCACAAAACAGTATTCTGGTAATTGAGCTTTTTGATGTTTGGGGATTGACTTTATGGGTCCTTTTCCCTCATCTTTTTCAAATAAATATATACTTGTGGTAGTTGATTATGTTTCAAAATGGGTGGAAGCTGTTACTTTACAAACAAATGATGCCCGAGTAGTTTTGAAATTTTTGAAAAAGAACATTTTTACCATATTTGGGGTGCCCAGAGCTATAATTAGTGATGGGGGGTCTCATTTTTATAACAGGCAATTTGAAAAAGTTTTGGCAAAATACGGTGTTACACATAAAGTGACTACCCCCTATCATCCACAAACAAGTGGGCAAGTTGAAGTTTCCAATAGGGAGATAAAAAGGATTTTGGAAAAAACTGTTAATGCATCAAGAAAAGATTGGTCTTCAAAATTAGATGATGCATTATGGGCTTACAGGACTGCTTTTAAAACCCCTATTGGAATGTCCCCATATATGCTTGTTTTTGGTAAATCATGTCATCTTCCTGTAGAACTTGAGCACAAGGTATATTGGGCCATAAAATTTCTTAACTTTGATGAAAAAGCTGCAGGTAAAAACAGATTGCTCCAATTGAATCAACTGGAAGAATGGAGAAATGAGGCATTTGAAAGTGCTCGTATCTATAAGGAACGAGCAAAGAAATGGCATGATAGGAACATCATCAAACGAGAATTTTTTCCTGGACAAAAAGTTCTACTTTACAATTCTCGTTCGAAGTTGTTTCCTGAAAAATTACGGGCAAGATGGTCAGGACCGTTTGAGATTGCAAGAGTTTTTCCATATGGAACGGTGGAATTAAAAACTGAGGATGATCGGACTTTTAAAGTGAATGGGCAACTGCTCAAACATTATTTTGAGGGGGATAATCTTGACAGTACTACTACTGTCATGAATCTCAAAGAACCATGATCAGGTCAGGAAAGTCGGGCTAAGCGACTTTAAACTAAGCGCTTCTTGGGAGGCAACCCATGTCTAATTTTAGAATAGTTTTTATTTGTTTTGTTTTGTTTTTTTTTTTTTACTAACTTAGTTATTAGTGGGCAGGTGATATTAAAAAAAAAAAAGTTGGAAAAGGCTGAAGGCCGGCTCAAGGCTGCCAGCCTTGAGCAAGCTCTGAGAAAACAAGGAAGGCCAGCTCAAAGCCGCCAGCTTTAGACCGGCGTACAGGAGTAGGTGAGCACCACAAAAGAGGCTGGTGGTGGAGAGGTAAAGGCCGCCGGCTTAGTTGCCAGCGTATGAAGCACAAGATTTAGGCCGGCTTGGGAAAGGTCTAGGCCGTCGGCTTACATGCCTGCGTTTGAATACAAAATTTACACCGGTAAGGGAAGGTGAAGGCCGTCGGCTTAGTGCCGGCGTATGTTGCAGATTTCTTGGTTTCTGAAAATTCCCGATCAAGGCCGGCATCTGGGATTTAAAGCCGCCGGCTTTTAGCCGGTGTATCCCCT
The DNA here is from genome assembly GCA_024138025.1 of Combretum micranthum. Taxonomy (NCBI): domain Eukaryota; kingdom Viridiplantae; phylum Streptophyta; class Magnoliopsida; order Myrtales; family Combretaceae; genus Combretum; species Combretum micranthum. Next base: position 78,865 of record JAMXBD010001914.1, read on the forward strand.
TAAACTGGCAATGTAAATCGATAAGCAGCCAGCTTTGAGCTGTCGGTATGTAATTTTTCCATTTACACTGGCTGTAAGCCGCCGGCTTACATTGCAGAAATGTCGACGTAAGTGCTGCAGAAGCTTATAACAGGTACGATTCCCCTCTCTCTTTCATTCTCACATCCTCGCTCTCCCACTCTCACTCTCTATCACTCTATTACATTACTCAGATTTGTCAATTCATTCATAGATTAAACTGAGATTGATTTTTCGTAGATGGAATATGAACTTGAGCTATTGATGAATTTGATTGTTTTGATATGCTGTTGAAGCTACATTTCGTTCCATTTGTTGTTATTGCAAGATTGTAATGGATGATTCAGGATTGATCTTGTGTTTAAATGAGTTTTTGTTGGCTTATCTTCATGATCATGCATATTAATAGAGTAAAATAGAGATATTGCATAAAAATCCATGTTCATGCTTTCAAACCTCATTTGATGCATCATAAGTAGTAGATCTAGCATTTAGATGTTCATGATATACTTGACATCCATGATCTCATGAATATTTTGTGTTTTAATGCATTAATGCTCATAAAGGTCTTGTCTTGTATATATAAATATGGTAATTAGTAGATCTATAGTTAGATGAGACAAGAAACTTAAAAAGAAAAACTTTTGTTTGAAATGTTCAAATGAAAAATTCGTATGACTTCAAAACCATGTTTTAAAACTCTTTTATCAACTCTAAAGGCTATAGGTAATATATATTAAGTGATGATTTTTATAAGTTGAAATGAGATTTGATGAGAAAAATATGCAAAATAAATAGTAGAAATAACATAGGAAATTTTGAGTTACTACTCAACTTAAGAAATTCGTAATTTTGGGATATTGCAATAAAAACACCTATTTTCCAAGCTCAAAATGAAAGTTTTATTTAATGAATGAAGTTCTCAAAGGATAGGTATAATAAAGCTTTAATTTTTAATGTATTAAATAAGTTTTTCAAAACATTAAAAAAAAACTAAATTTTCAAAAATTCGGATTTTGGACTAAACTCTATTAGAAAACATGTTTACAAAGTATAAAATGGGAATTTTATGTAGAAATGAAGTTCTTAAGTAATAGACATCATGAAGACTCAATTCTAGCAAAGATAACTAAAAATTCCTAAGCAATAATTCCAAAACAAAAGAGATTATCAAAGTTAGGAAACTAGTTTTCTTAAAGAAAATATTCTTGGAGTCTTGCAAGATAAAAGTTTCTAAAAATTCATTTTAGTAAATATTGTCAAGAGTATGCATGCATTAAACTCATAACATGCCATTCATGATAGGAAATCATTAATATTGCATGTATAATTAATTTATAAAGTATAAACATTTCAAACATTGGCAAAACTATTTTCGGAATTGGAAATTTGTTACTGATCAGAACTGATCCTACTGTTTCGTGACCCTAAAACTTTCAAAACTTTAAAATAATATTAGAATTAGATAAATCTTTTGAAGTAGATAGAAATCGATATATAATTTGCGAAACTCCGAGTTAAAATGACCAAGTTATGGTCGTTTTAAGTCGGGACTTCCGTAAATGACAAGAATTACGAATTTACTAAGTTTTGATATATAGTTTAGATTAGTTAAGCGATGAAACACTTATTAGGGCATTTCTTCCTTTTTAGGTGAACTCGAAACCGACTATTCTCTACCATCGGATTATTATTACGATCGGTGATCCATGGTCGAGTGAATACCACTTCCGATTTCAATTATTGTATATGGTTGTAATGATAGTTGCACTAGATATTTGGTAAAGATAAAATGGATATGCATGATGGAGATGAATGGGAATTTTGTATGGTTGTCGTTGATGTGAGAAATGGAATATAAGAATATCGAAGCCGGGTGAATAACCATTGCTTGTGTAGATGATTTAGGATTGACTATTTGCGATTATTGATTAATCACTTAAAGAATTGATATAATTGAATATTCGGAATTGAAAATAAATATGGACTCATTCATATCATAAATGGGGATGGAGCATTAGCATTGGTTTGTTATCCGTGATCCTAAACGGTGTAAAAGTTGGTTAATCGTGATCCATAAACGAATTAATGAGTTGGTTAATCGTGATCCACAAACGAATTTATAAGTTGGTTGACCATGATCCTAAAGACATATTAAGTAGTACCCTAGTATTTGTTAATCTTCTAACCCAGGATGGAGGGCGTAAGTCCATCCATACATGATTTCTGGCTGGTCATATGTTTGATAATTTCATATGTTTGATGCATATCACTTGTCTGATTAATCACTTGTTTGATTGATGTGTTATAATTGTGATCTTGGAAGTTCTCACTCACTAAGCTAGTGTAGCTTACGTCCCTACAATTTTTATTTGTTGCAGCACAAATTCATATGGCTTAGACCAAGACAACCTATAACTCAGGTGCAGGAGCTAGGCATTTCCTCTAGAAGTTATATTCATATTTGTTTAGACTTCCGTAGGAAACCAAGAGACTCTAGATGACTGTAATAGATCTCTAATTAATATTCTTTTGCGGGGGAAGGTCCCTTAGATTTTGTAACTAATTACATATGTGTTTTGATTTATTTTCTAATGCTATTGAACACCAAATTAAACTCTTTAACTCCATCAGTTCGAGTACTCTATTGTCATAAAAGGGACGCCTTACATTTATACAAGACTCCCGAAGGACTTGGGTAATGATTCGTGAGTCTTATATGGCATGTGGCGGACTGTTACGTTTAGGATACCCCTTAAGGCATGACAAGTAGCATATGCATTGAATATGGCAGATGATGTTGATTCAAATTTGGAACCATCCACTTACACAGAAGCAAATAGCTGTGATGATTCTGGTAAGTGGATAATCGCCATGCAAGAAGAGATGGAATCTCTCCAAAAGAATAGAACATGGGAGTTAATGAAACTTCCTATGGGCAAGAAAGCCGTTCGCTACAAGTAGGTTTTCAAGAAAAAGGAAGGAGCCACAACTAGTGATGAATCCAGATTCAAAGCAAGGCTTGTTGCGAAAGGCTACAATCAAATACCAGGTGTTGATTTTACTGACATGTTTTCTCCTATTGTAAAGCATAGTTCGATTCAAGCGTTACTTGGTATTGTTGTTATGGAGGATTTAGAGCTTGAGCAACTTGATGTGAAGACTGCCTTTCTGCACGGAGAACTTGAGGAAGATATTTATATGCATCAACCAAAATGTTTTGGGCTCCCAGGAAAAGAAGACCATGTATGCAGATTAAAGAAATCCTTTTATGGGTTGAAGCAATCACCATGACAGTAGTATAAAAGGTTTGACTCATTTATGACTTCTCATGATTTAAAGAGAAATCACTATGATAGCTGTGTATATTTCAAGCACTATGATGATGGATCGTTTCTGTATCTACTACTATATGTGGATGATATGTTGATAGCGGCTAAGGATAGAGGAGAGATTGACAGTGTTTTGAGATGGACTTGGGTGCAGCCAAGAAAATTCTTGATATAGAAATTTCAAGAGATAGAAAAGCAAGTGTATTACATCTGAGTCAGAAAGGATATATTGAGAAGATACTTTCCAGGTTCAATATGATGAGTGCTAAACCTATAAGTACTCCTTTAGTAGGTTATTTCGGACTGTCGTCTGCCCAGTCTCCACAGTTAGAAGATGAAATTGATTATATGTCAAAGGTCCCTTACTCTAATGCAGTAGGGTCTCTTATGTATGCTATGATATGTACGTGTCCAGACTTAGCATATGCTGTAAGTATTGTCAGCAGGTATATGGCAGATCCTGGTAAGGAACACTGGAAAGCAGTCCACTAGATCTTTAGATACTTAATAGGAACTACAAATGTTTGTCTACATTTTGGGAGAACTAGAGATGGGGTCATCGGGTTTGTTGATTCTGATTTCGCTGGGGACTTGGATAAAAGAAGATCTATTATTGGGTATGTTTTCTCTTTTGGTGGATGTGTTATTAGTTGGAAGGCCACTTTACAGGCTACCGTTACTCTATCCACTATAGAAGCTGAATACATGGCTATTATAGAGGCGATTAAAGAGGCTATATGGTTGAAAGGGTTGTTTGCTGAGATTAGTGATTTGAAGACGTCTACAGTACTTTGTGATAGTCAGAGTGCAATTTTTCTGACTAAGAATGAAATGTTCCAGGAAAAAACAAAACACATCGATGTTCAATATCACTTTATACGTGATATATTTGCTCAAGGAGATATCAATATGAACAAAGTGAGTACTCATGACAACCCTGCAGATATGCTGACAAAGACACTTCCGATAGCAACGTTTAAGCATTGCTTGAACTTGCTAAGTGCAGTTGCTGATTGTTTCCTCTATGGAATTTGTGGAAGAGGTGGAGTAGTGTCTATCAAAGTTTGGAGAATACTTTTTGGTTTTGAAGTTGAAGATTGGAGTTTCTACTATTTGATTTTGAATTTGTGTTTGTTACTCCAGAATTCATGTCAAGGTGAAGATTGTTGGAGTTTGTGACCTGATTTCTATAACCGACTTCCGTAGTTAAATGTTAATGAATGAATATTTGACTATAAATTTATTATTCATTCATTATACATTTAACGGTCATAATTCAGGCCTTTATTATTCATTCATTACATATTTAAGTGTCATAATTTAGGTCGTTATGTCGCTTATCCTTATACACACACACACACACACATATATATATATATGTGTGGTGTGTTGTTTCCAGGGTTTCTATATACAACATATTAGATACACAAAAATTTCCTTTGAGAGTTTTGAGAGCCTTTCATTGTATCTTCTCAAATCCTTGTACTCTTACTTTGATATAGTGTGATTCATCTCTCGTCACTGCCCGTGGTTTTTCCCGAAAGGGTTTCCGCATAAAATCTATGTGTGTTCTTTACTTTTGCGCTTGCTATTATCATTTGATTACGTCTTTTTTTTATAACATAAACCGTATAGTCTCGAATAAATAATTCCACATCATGTTTCATTCTTGGCCAATAAAATTGTTCTGCAATTGTTCTATATGTTTAAGAATACCAAAATGCCCTGATAAAGGAGTGGAATGAAACTCTTGCAAAATAGTAGGGATCAATTTAGAAGTAGAAATAAAAAAGAGTCTATGTTTGCTGTATTACAAAACCCTGATTCCATTTTAGTGGCCATTTCAATTGTTGTCCTTGCTCCAACTTATGTATCAAATCAATGAAAGTTGGAAGTTGGATGTATTCCTGCTTCATTGTGTTAGCTATATGTAATAATGGCACGGAAGTGACCAATTGCATCATAATTCCATCATACTGACGAGACAGAGCATCAGCTACCACATTTTCTTGTCCAGACTTTTATGTAATGGTATAATCATACCTTAAAAGTTTAGTTAAGTATTGATGCTACTTAGGAGTAGAAATAACCTGAGAGAGAAGTTCCTTGAGGCTCTGATGATCTGTGCATATAAAAAAGTGAGATCCCAACAAGTATTGTCTCTATTTCTTAACTAATTCCACCACTCCAAACAACTCTTGAACATAAGCGGACGCCTTAAACAAATGCACTGGTAATTTCTTACTAAAATAAGAAATGGGGTGTTCATCTTGCAATGAAATAGCTCCTATGCTTGACCAAGAAGCATCTGTTTCCAAAACAAATTATTTTTGAAAATCTGGTAATACCAATATGGGAGCTAAAACTAAAGCTTGTTTAAGCAAATCAAAAGCACTCTGAGCTTCTACTGACCATTGGAAAGCATCCTTCTTCAATAAATCAATCAAAGGACTGGCAGTTGATGCATACAATTTAATAAATCATCTATAATATCCTGATAGTCCAAAAAATGCTCTCAACTGCTTCAAAGTGGTTGGTGTTGGCTAAGCTTGAACAACTGCAACCTTAAATAAATCAGGTTGTACACCCTTAACAGAGACAATATGTCCGAGATAGTAAATTGTATCTTGGCCAAAAGCACACTTAGATTTCTTGAGATAAAGAGTATTAGCTTGTAAAGTAGTTAACACTTGATCTAAATGTGCAAGATATTCATCCAAAGTCCCGTTGTAAAAAAGAATATCATAAAATGACGATTAGAAATTTTTGTAAAAAAGGTTTAAAAATGGCATTAATCATGGGTTGGAAAGTGGCCGGTGCATTGTTAAGGCCAAAAGCCATCACAAGGAACTCATAGTGTCCTTCGTGAGTGCGAAAAGTCATTTTGGAAACATCCTCTAGAGCCATCCTAATATGATGGTAACCAGCACGTAAGTCCAACTTAGAAAAAATCACAGGTCCATATAATTTATTAAGGAGTTCATCAATTGTGGGTATAGGAAATTCATCTTTGATTGTAGCCTGATTAAGGGCTTGATAGTCCACGCAAAACCTCCAAGAATCGTCTTTTTTCTTAACTAATAAGACTAGAGATGAGAAAGGGCTGTTGCTACATTGAATGATGCCTTGATCAAGCATTTCATGCATCTGACGCTCAATTTCCGCTTTCTGGAAATGTGGGTAACGATAAGGCTTCACATTCACTGCATCCACTCTATTGACTAAATGAATTGGTGTTGAATAGATCTCAGTGGGGGGCAATGATGATGGTAGCGCAAAAATTGATGAAAATCTGCCCAATAGTTCCTCAATAGAATTATTGTAGGTGGTATTCACTGAAATAGAATCCATATGAGCCATAAGTGTGTAGCAAGAAGTTACTACTTGAACCTTAAAGAGCCGCCTTAACTAATTATGAGAAATTAGTTGTGCTGGAATAGATTGATCACCAACCAAATTGATCTGAGATCCCTTATGGGCAAAGGTCATAATCAACCCACTGTAATCAATTGTAACAGGTCCTAATCCCTTGAGCCACTAAGCACCAAGAACCACTTCAGCTCCTTAGATATCTAAATGTAAAAGGTATTCTGAAACTTGTATCCTTGAATATTCATGTGAATAAGTTTGCATTTACCTTGACATTTAAGTTTGTGTCCATTTTCCAACATGACATTAAATTATGAAGCAGGAAGTATAGGAAGTCCTAAATGTTTAGCAATTCTACTATGCATAAAAATTGTGAGTGCTACTAGAATCAACAAGCACAAAAACATTTCTAGAATTAATAAGTCCTTGAAACCGAAGTGTTCTAGGAAACATATCCCCATTTAAAGCATGATAACTAATAGTATAATGCATAACATCTTCTTCAAGTATTTGCTAGGCATCCTGTATCTGACTTTCATCATCATTATATAAGAAAGAAGCAATAGAAATTTTTCTTTACATTTGTGATTTCAACTAGATTTTTCATCAGAGATTAAAACAAAGGCCTCTCTCACATCTTACTTGCATTTCTTTAGGAGACAATCGTTTGATAAGTAAAGGTGTCGAATCAGAAGAAGAACCTGATTGAGAATGTTTATTTGGAACTTATAGTTGTGATTTTGAAAATTGTAAAGATGTTGAACTATATGAAGAAGAAGAAGAAAAAGGTTTAAAAGATTTAAACCCAGTTGATTGCTCCTTAATTTTATCTTCATGCATTCTGCCTAACCATATAGCATCCATTAATCTTTTGGTCTAGAAATTTGTACCTCTTGTCTCAATGCAAGAACTAATCCAAAAATGAAACAACTAAGAAGGAATGACTTAGGTAAACCCACAATTATGTTCAATAATTCTTCAAATTGTGACTGATAATTGGAAATAGATGATGTTTAAGTTAATTTGGCAAGCATGCCAGCACATCTTCATAACCTAATTGTCCAAATCGTTTTTAAAGAGCATGGGTAAACTTAGTCCAAGAACTAAGTTGTTTATTCATGTACATCCACTTGCACCAATTTAATGCATCACCCTCTAAGGCAAAAGAGGCAATGGTGATTCTCTATTCATTTGGAATGTTATGGAACATAAAGAACATATCCGATTTGAAAAGCCACCCCAATACCTCCTCTCCAGAAAACTTCGGAATTTCTAATTTGATTCCTTTCAATAGATTCCTATATTGACTTTGATGCCCTAAAAATGATGAATCTTATTCATGATTATTAGAATGATTAGAGGCAACAAATTCACTTCCATTTTTTCAATATTTTCATTCATTTTCCTCAAGCTATCTTGAATAGCAATGAGGGACTTCTTCATAGCATCCATTTCATCCATGGATTCATTAGAACGAGTAACAAGAGCCATAATCGAAGCAAAAATCACAATGACGAGAGCACCAAATATTACACTTGACCCAGCCCAACCTCAAGTATGTAATTGTCTTAAATAAGAAACCCTACTCTCTGTTCCTCACACGAAAATCAGATAAGAACAAACTCTAACCCTACTCTCTCTTTTCTCTCATATGGAACTAATAGATTCTAACTTGATCTATTATGCATGCAGGTTAAAATATGGATTTTTGTGACTAATCGAGGAAGCCACCTTTTCCTACAAATGCTCTTTACTGTAAGCTGGGGCCAGTCAACTTTTCTTTTTATACATGTACATGTAGTGTAGTTCAAAACTACTTTCTGTTATGATGTTCTGTAAAACAGCTGTTAACACCTCTATTTGTAATCTATACATGTAAAATCCTTGAGCCACTTGGGCTTATTCCTAGATTTATGTAATTTGGTTGTAACAATCCCTTAATAAAAAGAGTTATATAAAATACTGATGTAACATTTTAAGTATCTCTTTAAGGAAAGATAGAATAAAAATACTCTAATTTGGATGCTAATCCAACTTATGTAATAGGAAAAAAGTTCATAAAGGCAATATAACATGGGTCTTAGCTTATTCAAAATACACCAAATGCAACCTTTTTCTTTTAACTTTTTTTTTTTAATTCTAAACAAAAAGCGGTGAATTTTCATTTATTTATTATTCATTTTATTTCATTTTTTCCCTTCGACAAATGCGTGCCTATTCATATACCATAAATAAACCTCTAAATATCCACCCACAAATTAAAGAAGTCTCCTCAAATCCACATAAATATTAGTGTTCAAAGAAATTATTGGCCTAAGTTCAATTCCCTTTCCCCAAAACTCATAAAAAAATAGTAATTGAAAAAAAATTATACACGCAATTAATAATAAAAATAATAAATAATAAATAAAAGTAACCAGAGCCGAAATTTCCGTATAAGCCCAAAATCCACACATCCAAAACCAAAATGCGTTCATGCATGAAGCGGCTGCTACGTTATCTTTTCTTATTTGGATATAAAATGGTAACTTTATGCATCTCAATGAAATTAAAATGGCTGATGGAGTTGGTGGTTTTTCCCTTGGAGGTCGACGGTAGCACAACATCTTTGTTGGTATTTCTCCTTGGAACTATCGTTTTTTACTTGTAAATTACGAAGACGTGGTCCATTTCCATCGACAACGCTAGGGAATTCACTCCAATGTATTCGATACATCCAACAAGATGAGAAAAAAGGTCGTCCTCCCCTTTTTTGGTTAAAAATATAAAAGTCGGTGGTGAAAAAAGAAAATTAAATAGATAATACAAGTAATGTGTTTATACACATATTCTGTAATTACTAATTATATATCAATACATGAATGAGGTTGTGAATAATTTTTAAAATAAATATCATCCATATAAATGTATTAAAATATTTTAATAATTATACATTATATATATTTATATTACACGTATCGTGCGATGCTAACTGAAAGTAGTGCGGATTAATCTATTTTGTGCCCACATTTATGGTGGATTAGGTTGAGAATCCATGATGGGGACACAAACAGCTTTTCTACGAAAATCGGGTCGTTTGTAGCGTATTGTTCAACTTTGTTCATCTGTCTTGTGTTTTAAGAACCTTTTGTCATATCTACTTCTTCCACGTCAGTTTTGTGAACAACAGGACAGCCTTGAGCAGCGTGAAAAATTGGAATTGAGGGAAGATAAAAGAACTAAATTGTTTTTCATAGCATCATGCTATGCAGGTGGTATACGAATGAATATCTGATAATATTCCTCAGAAAAATACAAATTAGCTGCACTGTCATATTAAAGTACTGGACCAAAAAAGTTGACAGCTTTGGGGTGGCACTAAAGATAGTTCAGAAATGACGAATGTTTCATATTTCAACACGCTTTTGTAGTTCAAAACGCATTTAATTTTGGCGATGTGCGATGTGCAGTCTGCACAGCTTTCTAAGACTAGCACACAAAATCCAAGATTTCGACGTTTTTCTTTCTCCTTTTAAATTCAAAGAATTCGTAAATGTTGCTGTCATCTGAATATATATATATATCTATATATAAATTTTTTTATTTTCAATCTTTCAAAAATTCACATACAAAAGCAAGCGTTTCGGAGTTCAGCCTTCCTTTTTTTTTTTTTTTTCTTTTTCCTTTTCCCCTTTTAAACGCAAATAGCTCATAAACGTTGATGATCCTATGCTTTGAAGACTAGTATTTAAGCTTTTCAAATATATATTAATAACTTTCGAACTTCAATAAATGAATAGATAACAAATTATAAATAGGCCTATGAATTTTGATTTCAAGAAACTTTTATTCATGGGTACAACCAGGATAGCTTATAAGGCTAAACGGTTGAATAACTTCTATTCATTGGTTCAATCAGGCTAAGTTATAAGTCTTATAATAAATTAAAATGGAGCTACAGTTTTAATACTCAGTATTATTGTAAATTTTTTAGTAGCTAGAAATTTAAGTAAACATGCTGACATTTCCATTTAATAGATTTTAAAAAATTATCTGTAACATTTAAAATTTTATGAGTACACCCGCCCCGCTACCCGTAATTAGATCCTCATGTTTTCTCTCTTTTCGATTGTATTAAATAGGTTTCTGCTTGTACATGGAAATCTGGCAATCTGAGTATAAACATATTATATTGATATATAAACATATTATATTATATTATATTGATATATATGCATGAAGACATGAATTTACCTTTACGATTGAAGATACGTCAAATTAAATTTACTTGGTGTTTCAGCAGAGTCGCTATTGTAGTTGCTCATGTTTTATGGAAGGTTGGGAGATACGGACCGGGATTTGATCCGGATATGCTAGGGACCAGGAGTTAAGAGGATGAACCGGGTTCAATTGGGATTGATGAAAAAATGAATTTTTATGTTAGATCCTAACTATTAAAAAGCAAATAAATGAAATTTACCTTGTCAAAGTTCATTAAATTGAAATCACATTATACATATTGAAAACAAAAACAAAATACTATAAACTAAGATATTAATTCAACTTTTAATTAAGGGATAATGTCACAATAGGTACTGAACTTTAACAAAATATGCAATTAGCTACCTAGACTTTTAATTTGATCAATTTTGGTGCCTAAACTTTGCAATTGATCAATTTAAAATTGATTAATTTAATATCTCAAAGAACTTAACGGAGGTACTATTGGTGTGCATGAAATGTTTTTTTAAGTACCAAATTGATCAATTTCAAAATTCAAGTACCAAATTAATCAAATTAAAAGTATGGATAGCTAATTGCATATTTGGTCAAAGTTCAAGTAGCAATTGTGGCATTAGCCCTTTAATTAATGTCATCCCAATCTTCTTTTGATTCAAAGGCATGCATAAAGTTAGCTTGGTCTGTAATTGTATCCAAATCAACCTCTTCATTAATCTTTGTATCATGATCATCTGGGAGAAAAAGGGGAAAAAAAAGAGAATACTAAGTCTTTGGAAAAAATAATATTCAATGAACATATACAAAATTAATAATTTAGAAATAGATGACTAACCTTTAGTCAAACCATCAGTTGTTGCAGGGGTGGCATCATCTTCATAAATTGCTTGTTTGATTACCTAATCAAAATTAAGTTCAAGAGGCAAATCTTTTTGTTCTTCAGCAATCTAGAAATATGTCTTACTAATGCAATCAAAATCTATTGGATCATAACTTTTCTTCTTATACATGCATCAAAAAACCATCTAGCAAGCGCCATGTGTGCTCTTTGATTTACTTGTTTACTAGCTAATGCACTCTTTATATCTAGTTGGGATAATGTAGGGGTGTTCTTAGTAATATATTTATCTATTCTAACCTTTCTTTTTTGTTTTGGTTGCATTAGCAGAATTTCTAACTCTTCCACTTCAACCTCATCTTCACTATCTTCAAATTGAGTATGTTGAACTTCATTAGAGTCTTGATCCTTATATCTGATAGATTTGAGATATGTTAACATTTTTCCTTGAATCTCACTTGGTACTTTCTTGCAAGGTGCAATATTGTCACAAATCCCAACCAAATGATATTTCATCCTATTAATCCCTCCACCTTGACACTTAGATTCATAATAAAGGCATGTGAACACCATCTTTCCTTTCTTATTTGTAGATGAGCTAAAATGCTCCCAAGCAGGATCATTCTTTGTACGAATTGAAGAGGACAATTGACTACTTACCATGTCTCTTCTTCAACAGCCTATTTTTTTATAAAGAGCATTTATGATGAGTTAAATTAATAATAAATATTAAATAATATGTACTTTGTTTGTACTTTGTTTAATAATAGCAATATCGGCATGTACTAGCTAAGCTACATTATATAACCAAGAACAAGCTATGAATCATCAAGTAACAACTCTAGGAATTTACAAGTGTTGTATTATATATAGTTATATACTAGTGAGTCTATAATTGTAAGCCTATCCTAAGCATAAGTTGAAAATTAAATGCACACATGATTACATTTACATAGAAAGCAATATAAAATGCCACTATATATCCCCACAACAATAGTCTCAAATGAAACTCAATGCAACTAATCAGGTTACTATGGTCCCAAGTATCACATAACCCCAAATCTTCAATTTCAAAAACATTTACCTGTACAAGCTCAGATTAAAGAAGGTATAGTAATATTTACTACTTAGTAGTGACTAGTGACTATAGAATATAGATAATCATCAAGTAACAACTCGGAATAGAGAAGCGCTAGGAATTTTCCAACTATAGAATTTTTTTTTTAAGCCAATGCACAATTCAAATTTCAAAGACAACAACAACAACAATAGCAGCAACAACAACAACACAATAAATCAAATGGACAAACAATACTTATTTCAAAGCTCCTAACTCCTCCTTTCATCTTACAAGTTACAAGCATAAAGATACAAACTTTATTAAAAAAAAAAAAAAGAAAAAACTAAAACAGCACTACAACAATGGATATGGGAAACTCACCTTGTCTGGGAAGCAATGATGCAAGTGTACCATGGTAGTGGGTTGAGGCGCTGGTCGGTGGTTTGTGGTGGTAGGTAGTGGCGGTGATCGATAGCCTACTCCAGTGTTCCCACTGTAGCTTACAGTTTTTTTTGTTTGTGTTTTGGTTTTATTATACATTCTACTTTGCAGGGTATTCTATTTGAGTATTTGATTTGTTCGATTTTGCCTTTATTTTTAGATTTTTACTTTTTATTTGTTCTATTTTTATATTACTTTTTAGTTTTAAGTTTCAAGTTTTAGTTTTTGACTTTGGTCTCCATCGTGTTTTACTTTTATTGTATTACACTTTACATTGTTTCTATTTGTTACACATACATCCAAATGGGTGTGGAGCAGCTGAGCAGTTAGATTTTCTTTTTTATTTTTTTTTAAGTGGGCATTTAGACTTGTTCGACCGAACCGAGTTGATTGGTTCATGATCGAACCTGTTAGGACAATTGGTTTTGTTCGGTTTGTTTCAAAAACAAGCGAAACGTAAGATCCAGCTCATCTTCAACGTCGGTTTCGATAGAAACGGTTCAAATCGGCTAATCCAGTCCGAGTTAACAACCTTAGTTTTATGTGAATTCATTTGGTATTGTTTATTCCAACTGGAAATTAGTTGAGTCTATATAATATAATGTCAACCTTGAGCTTGAGTTCGATTTCATATTTTAAAATTCGAGCTCGATCAAGTTTAGAATTTTTAGCTTGTGCTTAAGCTCAACTTAAAGTAATATTCGACATGCTCAAATTCAACTTGATTAAGCTCATTTAAACTTAACTTTTAGCACAATATATTTTTTATTCTAATTATAATAATATTAAGTGTTATCAAGCCTGAATTTTAATTTTCCATTCAATTCCTTTTAATTATACTAAACCCTAACCCATTTAATATAAATCCTCAACTAAAAATTAAAAAAAAAATTATTTTCTTGGAAAATTTTGGAGTCGCTACTCAACTAAATTTGAGAAATAATTAAATTAGAATCAATGAGTAGATTGATCATCATTTTTCTACTAATCTACAAAAAATTACCTTTTTAAAAACAAATAACTAGACATCCTTAAGTACGTGGGCTATCCTATTAAAATAAAATGGTTACCACATTTAATTTTCTAACTACAAACTATTCCCTAATATCCTAAAATTTATCGTTATCTAAGATATATACAAAATTAGTCAATTTTATTAAAGTTTACAAAAGACAAAGATATTTACATGTAATTATCAACCAAATTATAACAATATGTACAAAATAATATCAATTTCATAAACATAAGTTTTTTATGTTTTAAGTTGTTCGTTAGGTACCTATATACCCACAATTCGGAATCAAATGATATGTAGTCCTTTTTTATGAAAAATCTTAATTTGTTGGTTATTTTTAACTTATAAATTCTTTTTGTTTTAAATTCATTAATTTTTATTAATTTTACAAAAAATAGCTAATTTTTTTTTACATGAACCCTAAGGTCCATCAATTTAGATTTTGTAATTTTATGAAAATTAAATTTTCCTGTGACAAAAAATTTCAAGGAGACACAATCACATGTTACATGAGTCACATATCATTCAAATCAGGATTATAAAGGTAATCAATACAATACCAAACATACTAATTCAATAAGACAAAATCATATACTATCATGGCATGATTAATGTTTATGTGTCACATTATTTCAAATATTATTAAAGTTACATTATTACAAGTGATATTATGACAAAATCTTAGAGAGCTTCTACGGTCCTATCGACGGGATAGTCTAGTCAACTATTGAACCATTAAAATAAATATAATAATTAGAATATTAACTATTTTAGTGGTTCGATCATACTAGATATAGAGTAAGCTATTGGATAGTCGATATGGGACCGATCCCGTTAAAAGTAATGACGAGAGGTTAAAATTTCCTAAAATCTTAATTCATATAATTTCATAGACACACACACACTACAGTAGATGTCATGGTAAAAATCAAATAATCAGGACAATCACATTATTCAAAACTTGACAAAAATTACCATATTGCAAAACCTATATAATAAAGAAATTTCACATGAAGTTTTTTAGATCCAAAAAGTTGCAAAGGCTATACTAATGACCTCAAACATTTGACGGCTACGATTGACGGCCATGACTGACAACCATGATTTCATCATGGGGTTTCAGTTGTTTGAGGACTATTCGCATGTCCTGAGGGATCAGGATCATCACATCTCCCCTCCCAGTCACCTATATATATGTATACCCTGTAGGGGTTGTAACACCCTAAAATAAGACACTACAACCCGCCACGTGTCCTCTCTTGATTAGGATATGCTAAGGCTATAGTTTCCACAATTAAACTGAATAACTCGCAAGGTATAAAATAAGATATGTGGTCCTCATAAATAGATTATAAGATAATAATATAATCTCCAAAGTTTAAATCAGCAAACTGGACATTGTTGACATAACAACAGGTCAACAAGTCAAACCATACTCTAAAACTATCACTATATGAAAACTCTAAATACAACTTAAAACTCAATGAATAAAATAATAATCAGATATAAAAAGTTTTCTATGATCCATCCTATATCATCTATGACTATACAACTAGTCATCAGTAGGGTAGTCAGGACCACTAACGCCATCCCCATCCTTATAGATGATATCAAAACCTGATAAATCATAAATCACATTATCGTCACCTGCACCTGAAATATAACAGAATGAGCGGCGAAGCCCAGTACGATAAAATCCAATCCAGTTCAAGCAAGGTTATGCACAAACAACATGTATAAATAAATGTAACTAAATTAAATGCATACAACAATTTATTATCTATTTTAGTCCAGCAAAACAACACAGTTCAGAATCTAGTATACATAAATCCTGAACCCAGGGTAACTCAGACTCTGCTATAAAAACAACCAACTGATTTGAAAATAAGTAATCATATATATATATATATACACATATATGGATGAGTGGGTACTCCCCAAACATCCTAATTCCTGAACACCTAAATTCTACAGGAATCATTTCTTAGCATGAGTCCACTCGGGACAACCTCACACTAAGATCATCAGGGTGCCTCACCAGTATCACTGTCTGCTAGGTCTCTACTGGTCAAAGCCAACCATAACCAGATAGACAATTATTAAGCCGAATATTTATTAAGTTCATTATGCAATTCTGTTCCACATCCATTCACAAAAATTCTAATCTACAAGCACATACATCAAACAATGGATTGGTCGTATCTTTCTAAATTTCAGGAATCCAAATAAAATCCTCAGAATTTGATACCAACAACACAAAGTCAACCCAAACTCCACTAACTCCTATATCCACATCAACAACAGTTTCATAAACTCCAAATGTCCTATTGCAATATATACATATATATATCAACAGACATGATCGCAATATCTTAACAAACATTGAATTCTCTAAAAATCCTAACCTGAAAAGAAATCTCCGTTATCGGTACCGTCTATTCCGATCAAATTCCCTAATTATCCTCAAGAATAACAAGGAATCGCACAAAACTCTACAATCACCAATTATTTTCATCAAAACCCTAATTTGCAATACATTAAGAACATATAAGGATTGTTTAGATCGTATTTTGTTGGAATCTATTATAGAGGAGATTTACTTACTGTTTTGAATCGCTAAAACCCGTCTCGCATTCACCAATTCTCTGATCTTATACGTGCTAGGTTTTTCTCCAAAGTCTTTCATATAAAAATTAACCAAACCCTAAGAAACTTGTATAAATTGTAAAGAATCCTAATGAAGAGATTAAGAGACTTACTTACTTTGGATCTGAAATATTCTCTCGATGATTTTCCAAGCATATATCTCCAAGAACTCTCCAAAAATCTCTTTCACGAAGGAGAAATAATACAAAGAAAAATTCTATCGAAAATGATTTTCGCGTCTCGTATTTATAGAAATTTGGTCATACGCTGACCCTACGCCGGCGGCGTACCTGCAGATTTTACCGGCTTACACCATACGCTAGCTAGATCTACACGAAAGCCAGTAGCGTTCACGAGGCCTTGATTCCCATAATTCAAATCGTCCCTTCATACGCTGGCAAATCTTGGACCTACGCCGGTAAATCTTGGACCTACGCCGACGGCTTTCATGCCGGTGTTGAGAAGAAACCCTATGAACGCTGGCAGCTTTCCTCCCAGCGTTAAGAAAAACGCTATTGTTCCCATCCTACGCCGTCTGTACGGGTGGCATAGATTTCCAGAGGCGGAGTAACAATGTATTACAGAGTAAGCTGGCAAATTTAAGTCTTAGGCCGGTGGCGTTCTTCACAGATGCCGGCCTTTATTGCAGAAAATAATGAAATTGATCCAATTGATGCCAATCTTAATCAAGTCTTTATCATATGAACACAATACATTTGTATTTCAACTTGTGACCATAAAACCTTCTTATTTAATATCTTCAATTCTTGTAACATCACTGAAATGAAAAGACACAAAACCCTTCAATTCTTATAACAGCACAGGAAACGAAAAGACACCTCATGTATTATATGCCTGCCATATAATGCACATAGATAAAACTTATAAGGATGGACCATAAAACCCTCTTATTTTTCAGCATATGACAACTTTTGCCCTTTATTATAATTTATTGAAGATTTACTATTTTTAAAGACTTGTTGACCATCATCAATGTGAGGGTTGATAATAATATCTCATTTATTAGGGTTGACTATAGAACCCTCTTATTTTGTAACAAATGACAAACTTGCCCTTCTTTATAAAATATTTATCATTATATTACAGGGGTTTTCCATCAGTATCTGTCTTTTGATATTAATTTGTTCAAAAAGAGCATTCCCGAAATCTTCGATGCTTCTCTCTCATTTCATCTTATCATCCTAACAATGTTAAGCTCAGGTAATTCTCAATCCTTTTCAAATGATTCAAGTGGTAGGGTTCATAAGGTCACAAACGAGGTGAAGAGAAAAGAGGGGGAGGGGAGCACTAGTTCACCGGGTTCGAACTCAAGTAGTGCCACGACCTCTTCAAGCGAGGATTCAACTTCAAGAGGTGGTCAAGACTCGGAGGCTTAAGGAGGCAGAGGGGACTGAAGGGGCACTATTTTTTCTATCGGCTCGTATGTTAAACTTACTGAAGCAGCGCATTGGATTCCTTTAGATAGGTATCTAGGTGATGGTAAAGGAAAGGATCTTATGGCACTATTGTACGATAGGCAGTTATCCGTGATGGTCCCCATGGAATTTATGGCATACTTATTGAGGTAGAGCTCGATGAGCTTCAAAAGGTAGAAATGCAAGGTTGCCTTAATGGTTAAGAGATTGGGCTTCCTTCTCAGTTAAATAACTTAGTCATTTTAACTTGTAATCTCGCAAATTATATATCGATTTCTATCTACTTCGAAAGATATATCTAATTCTAACATTATTTCCAAGTTTTGACAATATTTAGGTCACAAAAGAGAAGGATCAATTCTGATCAATAACGGTTTCCAATTCCGAAAAAAATAGTTTTGTAAATGTTTGAAATGTCAAATAAATTATATATGCAATATTAATGATTTCCTAACATGAATGACATGTGATGAGTTTAATGTATGCATGATCTTGATGATTTTTACGAAGAGAAAATTTTAGAACATTTTATTTTGTAAGACTTCAACAATAACTACCATTGAGAAATCTAGTTTCCTAACTTTGACAACTCACTTGTGTTTTGGGATTAATTCTTAGGAATTTCTAGTTATCTTAGTTAAAATTGAGTCTTCATAACATATACTACCTAAGACCTTCATTTTTATATAAAAATTTGCATTTTACACTTTGCAAATATGTTTTCAAATAGGATTTACTCAAAAATCCGAATTTTTAGAAATCTAATTTTGAATGATTCATTTGGGAAAAACTTGTTTAATGCATTAAAATTTAAGACTTTGTTATACCTATTCCTTAAGGACTTCATTTATTATATAAAAATTTTATTTTGAGCTTGGATAATAGGTGTTTTTATGGTCTTCATCCAAAATTACGAATTTCACAAGTTGACTAATAACTCAAAATTTTCTATCTTGTTTCTACTCTTTGTTTTACACATTAATCTCATCAAAACTCATTTCAACTTATAAAAATCCTTACTTAATGATATCTATCACCTATATCCTTCATTTTTCACATAAAACATGAGTTTTAGAGTTGATACAATGGTTTTTAAAATATAGCTTTGAAGTCATACGAATTTTTCTTTGAATATTTCCAACAAAAGCTTTTCCTTTTTAAGTTCTTTGTCTTATCTACTTAAAGATCTATTAGCTACAACATTTATATGCACAAGATAAAGCCTTTGTAAGCATTAATGCATGAAAACACAAAATATTTATGAGAACATGAATGTCAAGTATAATATGAGTATCTAAATGCTAGATCTACTACTTATAATGCATGAAAAGGAGTTTAAAAGTATGAACATATATTTTTATGCAAGATCTCTACTTTTATATGCATGAACATGAAAATATTTCAACAAAAACTCATTCAAACACAAGATCTATTCTTATTATGGCTTAATATTCATGTATTAGTATTTTCTTGTCCCTAGCAAACGCTCATGGGGACTTAAGGTGAAAATACTCATGAATAATCTTGCTATTACAAGATTAAAGGGTAGAAAGACTTAAGATTCATCACCTAAGGTTGATTCAAGTGGAGAAATGAAGAAGAAATGAAGCTTGTTGTGTGTGTGTAGTAGTGGTGGAGGCTCACGGCACTAGAGGGAAAAATAGAGAGAGTTTTGTAAGTTTTTTGAAACAAAAGTAGTAAATGAAGGAGAGAGAAAAGAAAGAAATTATTTATATAAAGTGAATTAGGGTTTGTTTTAATCATAAAAAGGAGATAAAATAAAACAAATAGAGGGCAAATGGGAGGAGGAGGAGGGGGGGAGGGGGGGGGAGAGGTGGTGCGTTGGTTGCACTGGCCATGCAAGAAGAAGGGGGAGGGAGAGATTTGAAATTGTTTAATTTGTAATTCATGTAATAAAAAATATTAAACGTGATAATTTGTTAAGAGACAAAAATTTCTTGGAAAAGAAAATATAATGAGTGTTTGTAAGGATGTAAGACTAGGATATGGGTTGTGTGTGTAATAGGTTGTACTTGTGAATAGTAATAAATAGTAGACAAGATATTACTTTACCGGTAGTAAAGAAATTACGGGAAAAGGCTATAATTATAATTTTTATAACCTGAAAAATTATAAAACTTATATTTTTGAAATCCTTATAAAATTTCGATTCTAAAGAGTATTCTGGAATATTTTTCTGAATTTGTAATTTTGGAGCTCGCTTTTCTGTAATGGAGCTCAGGAAGGCCTAGAATAGAAAATTTTTCGAAATCAGAACTTTTTATGGTTTGAATTATACTTTAAGACAATATTCCACATTAAATTATTTTATAAAAGTTCTTTAATATGAAACCGAAGGAAAGCCGGATCCAGGGTTCCTGGGGTTCCCTCACAAGGCTTATACTAATCCGATTTAAGGTTTTGGTTTCCGGTTTTCGACATTTACTCGATTACTAGGAAAACCGAGGTTTACAAGGCCCTTTATATATCTTTTTAAAATCTTGATTTTATTATTATGATTTACTTCCTTAATTGGTATTATGTATAATTACTTAAACGGCTTGATCTAAAGTTTGGTCTATTACGATCGTGAAAGTATGTCTTACACTTGTAAGCCCCGGAAAAATTTCAGTAAATAATTCCAAAATGAACTTCGAAAATAAACCCTAAAAATGACTCCAAATTAAAACCGAACTTTGACTTGTCCTAAATCACGAACGAATTTAGAAATTTCTTAATATTGAGAAAATGAGATTCCTTGAAAATAAAATAAGAACTCAACGGACTTCAAATTCAAAACCACTACGTACGACAAATTCCATACTTAACTCTGAATTGTAAAATCGGGTAATATAGAATTCAAAAACAAATTATTAAAAGGTAAATAACGATAAACTTTTGGAAATAAAACTCAATTCAAGAATTCAGAAAACGTTGAGAGATATTAAATACTTACAAAAATAAAATTTAAAATGAGTTTCCCAAATTAAATATGTTGTATAAACATAAAATATCAGTTTCCAAATTGGCAAAGATCTAAACCGGAAAACCACCGGAAATCCTAAGTGGAATACAATAGTTAAGTCTGGCAATCTCACGCCCTTAACCCTAGAGGCTGAGGTGTAGTTTAAGTGTATAGAATAGCTCGTAGTAATATAAGGTCGCTTAAAAATATCAGATTGGTAAATTTTTGACCTATTTCGAACCCGTTCGGATACAGACTTCGAAAAGCGTGTCCTGGGGCTTGAGATATAAAAAATATACAATGAATATCGTTATACTCGTATTTTTATGAGGATTTCTAAAATATCAGTTTTATAATTTTTTAATAACTAAAATTATCTGATTTTGCAATTTTATTCATATTTCATTACTACCGGTAATTAATTAGCCTTTGCACTAATCACTACTATTCGTTATACAATTTTATTATTCTTATAAATCCTTATATTTTTAGAAAAATATTTTGTATATTATAGAAAATTCTGTTTTTCAAAAATTTAGTTATTTTTGGGTTTTTACAAGATCAATTTCTATTTAAGACCCGATACTGAAAATAAAATAAATTAATTTAATAATTATAAAATATTTAAAAAATATTTTTATTTTCATAAAATAAATTTTTAGAATTTTTCAGGTTATAAAAATATCATTTATAGATCATATTCGCGTATTTTGAACATACCGGTAACTTATTTGATAATTCACTAAAATAAATAAATTAATTATATTATTTTTATAATGAAAAATCTACTACAAATATTTGGAATGAATTTTCTATTTTTATTTAATTTAATTTTATTTTGTTAAGAAAATACTCTTACAACCCATACCTTTAAGTACACCTTTCACATATCACTTCTTTTTCACTTCAATCTTTCTACACTTCATTATATCACTTCATGGCAGATTTTGACTCTTTTTTCTACTGTCCTTTTGTCTCTTGAAATACCACAAAATTAATTAAAATAACCTTGTTTCAAATCCTTCTTCAAGAAGCTACACATATCATTAATTATATTACAATTCCAAGTCAAAAAGAAACCAAATTCCCTCCCTCTCTCTCTCTTGAATTCACGTGCAGCCCTCCCTCCCCAAATCTGCCTTTGTTTTATTTTTTTTCAATTAATACACTCCTCTCTCTTCATTTAATGCCTCTCATTTACTTCCTTTCATTCCTTTGAAACCCTACACCATTTACTCTCTCTTTTCCTCTCTTTTTCTCTCTTTCTTTCTTCATTTTCTCTTGTTCTCACAAGAAAACCATGCTGCCCCCATTCCTTCTTTGAGCTCCTACACATATTTCTTCAAGATTCTTGGATAAAACTCTTGTCCAAAGCTTTCATAGGTGATATAGGTAAAGTATAGTGAGAGTTTCATGAATCAAATAACTTTCCATAAGCTTAAAAGCTAAGGATGATGATGCCAAAATGAAACACTCCTCTTCTTCATGATTATTTTCTTACTAAAAGTAGTTATATTTTGTAGATCTAACTTTTTCTTAAAGCTTTGATTTTATTTATGCTTTAGATCTTGTTATATGAGTTATTATTTTGTTATTGCTAATGATTTATGCATATATTCATCATTCACATAACCATCATAGTGTTCATGCATTTATAACTAGATCTAGTTATTTTAGGTTCATAAATACATTAGACTTTTGATTTATTTTCTTAAATAACTTCTAATAGCTCGATGATAGTAGAAAAGTTTTAGAAAGCTCAAGATCTATTTTAGTTTCAACAAAAATCATTTTTGGAAATTCGGATAAAAAGAGAACCATATTTGGAAAAGCTATTTTTGAACTTCAAAATGTATATTTTTCATTTAAAATGAAGGGCTTAAGGAATAGATATCATAAATGAATGATTTTGAGGAGTAAAGTTTAGATCTATGAGTTTATAGTTTACTACCATGCATTTCTTTTATGTTCATGTTCATATTATGTGTAGATCTTAGATTTGAACTTGAATATAAATAGTGAAATTCGTATTTAGGCAAGACCCCTATTTGAAAACCACTTTCCGAGTGTCAAAATGAGATTTTTACTTGAGATAATGAAGGCTTAATGTATATATATCATCAAGACTTTATTTTATATGGTTCAAAGATGATTTTCAAAGATTAATTTTCAAAACAAAATTCTATTTTGGATTTAGGCCAAGGCATAGTTTAAAAACATGTTTTCCAACTTCAAAATGAAGTTTTTATTCAAGAAATGGAAGGCTCTTAAGATAGGATATGTAAAGGATGATTTTTCGTAAGTTTAGATGGATTTTATCAAAAGATATGTCCAAAAATAAATTTGGTAAATTCGGATCTCTACTAAGACCAATTTTGAAAACCCATTTTTCAACACTAAAATGAAAGTTTTGTTTAGAAAATGAAAGGCTTATGGAATAGGTATCAATAGGAGATGTTTTTATAAGTAAATGGTAGATCTACTAGTAAAGATTCTCAAAAATAGGAAGAGATTACAAAGTATGAAATTTGAGTTCTATCCAAATTTTGTAAATTCGGATGATTTCAAAACCATGTCTTAAAAACCTATTTATCAACTCCAAAACTCATGTTTTATGTGAAAAATGAAGGGTATAGGTAATAGGTATCATTAAGTAGTGATTTTTATAAGTTGAAATGAGTTTTGATGAGATTAATGTGTAAAACAAGAAGTAGAATCAAGATGAAAAATTTTGAGTTAGTAGTCAACTTGTAAAATTCGTAACTTAGATGATGCCCATGAAAACACCTATTATCCAAGTTCACAATAAAAATTTTATGTATTAAATGAAGTCTTTAAGTAGTACGTATAGTAAAGTCTTAAATTTTAATGCATTAAACAAGTTTTTCCCAAAGGAATCATTCAAAAAGTGGATTTCTAAAAATTCGGATTTTTGAGTAAATCCTATTTGAAAATATATTTGCAAAGTGCAAAGTGCAAAGTGCAAAATGCAAACTTTTATGTAAAAATGAAGGCCTTAGGTAGTATATGTTATGAAGACTCAATTTTAACTAAGATAACTAGAAATTCCTAAGAATGAATTCCAAAACACTAGTGTGATGTCAAAGTTAGAAAACTAGATTTTTCATAAGTAGTTGTTATTGTGGTCTTGCAAAATAAAATGTATAAAATTTTCTTTTAGCAAAAATCATCAAGATCATGCATACATTAAACTCATCACATGTCATTCATGTTAGGAAATCATTCATATTTCATGTATTCTTGAATTATCAAATAGGAACATTTCAAACAATTACAAAACTATTTTTCGGAAATGGGGATTGTTACTGATCAGATCTGATCCTTCTGTTTCATGACACAAATGTTTTCAAAACTTGAAAATAATATTAGAATTAGATAGATCTTTCGAATAAATAGAAATCGATATATAATTTGTTAAATTCCGAGTTAAAACGACCAAGTTATGGCAGTTTTATTTTGGAATTCCCGCTTAGGACGAGAATTACTAATTTGATAGTTTGTATGAGATAGTTTGATTTAGTTAAGTAATGAAATACTTATTAGGGTATTTCTTCCTTTTTAGGAGACCCTGAAATCGACGATTCCCTACCACCGGATTACTTTTACTAGAAGACCGGTGATCCAATGACCGAGTGAGTTTTCTTCTTATTCTGTTACCTTATTTGTGCTTATAGCTAGTTGCATTAGAATCATAGAACAAGATAAAAATCTATATGAATGGAGATGGGATAAATGATGAGACTATGATGAATGTATGCTAAAGAATACTAAAGCATATTGAAACCACGATTCGATTGGATAACTACACTGTTCATATTATTTCTATTATATATATGATATTGGTTGGTCACTCTAAAGAATGTATGAATATTTTGACCTAAGCAAAAATTAAATTGGTCATGCATCGCATCGGACATATTGTATTTGGTAGGTATCTGTAAACCCCCAAATTTTTGGAATTAGTTTAGCCTAAAACTCTAAATCGGAAGTCAATCGGAACTCTAAAGGTCAACAAAACCTTAGTTAGACGTAATAGCTTAAGTCTGGCAATCCCGAATAAGCAACTCAGTAAGAGTAAGTAGGAGTTTAGAATATAGAATAGTGCGTAATTACCCAAGGAAGCGTAAAAAGATCCAATTAGTAAAACTGCAACTCGTTTCGAATCCAATCGGACACAGTTCTTGAAAAACGTGTCCCGGAGCTTGGAATAGTGAAAATATTCTGAATATACCGTTTGACTCGTAAAAATATAAGGTTTTCAAAAATATCAATTTTATAATTTTTCGGTAAGTAAAAATAAAAGATATCGCAATTATACGCGTATTTTCTTACTATCGGTACCTTATTAGTCATATCTACTTTACATTACACTATTCATTACTATTCTACACTATTCTTTTATATCTATTTTTTCTTACACCTACTCTTACATACACCATAACCTATAACCTTTACTTTTTATCTTTTCCATAACTTTATTTCACATCTACCCTACATATTACTTCATTTAATTAACAAAAAGCAAAAATAAAAACTCTCTTTCCCCTCCTCACAAGCATGGTCGGTGCCCCCTATGCCTCTCTCTTCCTCAATTTGTTTCAATTTTCTTTTATTTAAATCACTCAAAAATCACTCCACATTTTCCTATAAATACCTCAATCTTCTTTCACTTCTTTCACACATTTACTACCCACAAATTCTTTAAAAAAACTCTCTTAAATTCTCCTCTCAAAACTCTCTCCAAATATCCTTCCAAAACTCTCTCAAAATAATTCCAAAACAACTTCTACCTACAACAAAAACCAAAACCCATAATACTACCAAAGTCTTCTTTAGATAACCATTTTCTATTGTTTTTTTTCTTCTCATGTCATGTAACTTTACATGACCATAGTGTAAGTTTCCAAAGACTAAATGTTATGGAAGCTATATTATGTTCATGTATTGTTCATGTTCATGAAAAGCTATTTATGTTTATGTTATTATTTTTGTTCATATTATTGTTACTATATCTAAGTATTATTATCTATATATATACATATTCTTTAGAGCATATAAGCTCACTTGCAATTTATTTATTTTATGCAATGCAATTTATTTATTCATTCCTTGTTATTTTAAGACTAGTCTCTAGTCTTAGACTTGTCCTCATCAAGTCAAAACAAATTTTTCTTTCTTTCATTTTATTTTTATTTTGGGACTAGTCTACCTCTTAGTCCCAGGGAGCCTTGAAAAAGCTAAGACTCCCAATACTTGACTTTATTATTTATGTTATATTTGTTTGTTTGCTATTATTTCTCATAAATCATGTTCATTTAGATTATTGTCCAAAATTTCAAGTTCTAAAAATAATTGACAAAAGGAGATTTTACCACTTAGAGATAAGTTTATGTGAAGTATAAAATCTACGATTTAACAAAAATAAAGTCATTCTTTACAAAAGAACCACTACAAATTTTAGAAACTACTTTTATTATGAAAAGCTTTTTGAATCATTTATTATCCCACTTTGTTTTTCAAAAGAAAATGATTTTTGATACAAAATGATTTCTATGAAAATATAGCATAGCAAAAACCTTAGGAAGCAAGAAATGAGGATTTTCAAGTTTAGCTCTTTTCAAATAAATAATCAAAGAAGGATTGTGTAGAACATACATAAGACCAACACAAGAATTTAGAAAAGAAGAAAAATTGTTTTTCAAAAAGTCATCTAGAAAGTAATAAGTAAAAAATAAAGTAATTCTTTGAAAACCAAAGGAATCAAAGTATTCATTTCAAAACCAATCACAAAATGAATTTCTTATAAACTATAGTTTTCTAAACTTCTAATTAATATTTCCTTACTCAAGAATCATGATTGGACAATAAACACTTGAGCATGAATGAATATGAGCTATGTAGCTATAAAAAGAGGATTTTTCAACTATATAGATAACTAAGTATTTATCAAATAAAGTTTTGGATGATTAGACCAAAGTTGTTTTTGAGTTGGAAAATTCGTGGTGAATTTTATCGCCACTTTTTCGGGGCCTAAATGGTTTATTTTGATAAAAATAATTTTAGAAATGAATAGATCTTTTCGAATAGGTAGAAATTTATAAACCCTGGTAATCTTAGTAGTTAAGAAAACCTCGAGAGTTGAAAAGCGAAACCCTAATCCGGTTCAGTTTAAGTCTAGCGAGAGGAGTTTAGGAACCCTAAATCCGGCTTTCCTTCGGTTTCATAATAAAAGAAGTTTTATAAAGTAAATGACTATGAATTATCATTCTAAAGTATATTTTAGACCTTTGATAGTTTTAAATTTGGGAATTTTTCAATTCCGGGCCTTCCCGAGCTCAATTACGGAAAAGCGTGCCCGGGACCACGAACTCAGAAAAATGTTCCGGAATATTCATTAGAACCGTAATTTTATAAGGATTCCAAAAATATCAATTTTATAATTTTCCGGGCTATAAAAATTACAGTTATAGCCTTTTCCCGTGTTTTCGTTACAACCGGTAAAGTAGATGTCTTGTCTACTATTCACAAGTACAACCTACACTACACACTACCCATACCCTATTCTTACATCCTTACAACTACTCATTTCAATTTTCATTTCCAAGAATTTTTGTTTCCTATCTAATTATTACATTTAATTACATAAAATACAAATTATCAAATTTCAAACACACACACACAACCCTCCCCCCCCCCCCCCCCCCCCCCCCCCCTATTTTTCCCTCTCATTTGTTTTATTTTACTCAATTTTATTCATCTAAAACCCTAATGCATGTAATATATAAGCTTCTTTTTCTCTCTCTCTCCTCATTTTCACTTGTTCCAATTTTTACAAAAGTAAAAACCTCTCATTCTCTCCCCCTTGGTGCCGTGAACCCTCCCCCCCCCTCTTACACTCACACACACAACTCATTTCCTCTTCATTTCCACCTCTAATCTCCATTGGTATGTTGATTCAAGCCTTATTCCTCCCAAATCTTGTAATGGCAAAGCTATTCTTGTGTGTTTTTCCATTTAATCCCAATGATCAAATGCTAGGGACATGAAAACACATGTACAAGAATAACAAGCCATCACAAGAAGTGGATCTAGAGTTTAAATGAGTTTTTGTTGAAGATAGTGTTGTGTTCATGCATGTAAAGTGGGGATCATGCATAGATATTCATGTTCATGCCATGAAACTCATGAATCATGCATGATATTTAGTAGATCTAGTGTTTAGGCATTCACATCTTCATCTACATTTATGTTCATATGGTTATTTTAATTTCCATGCATGGATGATCATAAAAATGTAGCCTTGCCTATGTATAGATATGTTAGATGGTAGATCTTCATGTATAGAAGACAAGGAACTTGAAAAAGAAAATATTTTGTTGGAAAAGCTTAGTTGAAAATTCGGATGGATTTAGAACCCTACCTTAAAGACCACCAAAACCACTTTAAAACTCATGTTTTTCATAAAAATTGGAAGGTATATGTAATAGATGCCCTTAAGGAATGATTTTCATAAGTTTAGATGAGTTTAGGCATGATAAAAAATGTAAAACAAGTAGTGGAGTTAGAATGAAAAATATTGATATATGGATTAATAGTCAAATTCGTAATTTAGAATCATGCCTACATGAACACCTAGTATTTAAGTTTAAATTGGATGTTTTATGAGTTAAATGAGGTCTTTAGATAATAGATATAATGAAGCTTCAATTTTTGATGCATTAACAAGTTTTCTCCCAAAGAAATTGCAAGAAAAGGAAATTTACAAAATTCGGATTTTTGTGAGTAGCTTGTTTAGAAACATAGTTACCCAATGAAAAATGGGGATTTTTATGCATAAATGAAGGTCATAATAAGTATAGATATTGGGAACTTATTTTTAGTTGGATAACAAGCAAATTTCAAGAAGAAAATTATGAAAACCCTAGGGAATGTAAGGTTGGAAATAATAGCTTTTTATAAGTAGTCATTAAGGAAATTCTTAATAATTAAGAGATCATAAGAGTCCATCATCAAAGATCATCAAGACCATGCATATATATTGAGCTCATTACATGATATTCATATTAGGAATTCATTCATGTACCATCTATACATGAATCATCAACTAGGAACATTTTTATCAAATGCAAAACAAATTTTCGGAATTGGAGGATTTACGGAACAGATCTGATCCTACTGTTCCGTGACCTTACTGTTTTCAAAACTTGAAAATAATATTAGAAATAGATAGATCTTTCGAAGTAGGTAGAGATCGATATAAAATTTGCGAAATTCCGAGTTAAAATGACCAAGTTATGGCCGTTTTAAGTTAGAACTTCCGCAAATAGCGCGAATTCCGAATTCATCTAGTTTAGATGCATAGCTTGGAATAATTAAATGATGAGATTCTTATTAGGATTATTCTTATTTGGTAGGTGATCCCGAGCAAGACGATACCTTACCACCCGATTACTATTACTGAAAGACCGGCGAACCATGGCCGAGTGAGTACTACTTCCACTCTCAATTAATGTTTGTGATTGTATTGTTAGTGGCACTAGTGGTGTAGGCAAAGATAAAAATGGAAATGTATGATGGGGTATATGGGAATTATATATTGTCTGCTGTTGATGTGCGAAATGGAACTTAAGAAATATCGAAACCGGGTGTTAAGCTATTGATTGATTAGCTAGCATTTTATATGGATTGTCTGCGGATAATTGTTGGTCACCTAAAAGAATCGAATTAATGTATATTTGACTTCAATTATAATTGGACTCATTCATATCATGACGGGGATGGAGCATTAGCATTGGTTGGTTTTTCGTGATCCATAAAACGAATATGTTGGTTAATCGTGATCCATAAAACGAGTATGTTGGTTAATCGTGATCCATAAAACGAATTATTGTTCAGTTGACCGTGAGCTTAAACGGCGTCGTACCGCAGGATTCGTTAATCTGCTAACCGGGATGGAGGGCGTAAGTCCATCCACATATGATTTCCGGCTGGTCATATGTTTGTTGAACTCATTTGTCTGATGCATACATTTGCGTGAATAATCACTTGCTTGAGTGAATTGTATTAATTGTGACATGGAAGTTCTTACTCACTAAGCTAGTTAGCTTACGCCCCCATAGCTTTTATTTGTTGCAGCACGAGTTCATTTGGCTTAGGCCGAGGCAAGCCACAGCTCAGGTACCGGAGATAGGAGTTTCCATAGAAGTTTACTTCGCTTTTGTTTAGACTTCCGTTGGAAACTAAAGGACTCTGGATGACTGTAATGGACTTGATATTATTTTGCGGGGGAATGCCCCTTAGATTTTGTAAAGTATATATATGTGTTTTGGTTTATTATCTATGGCTAATGAATGCCACATTAAACTTCTTAACTCCATTGATTGAGTATTCTATTGTCGTAAAGGGACGCTTTACATCTATACAAGACTCCCGAAAGGCTCGGATAGAAATTTGAGAGTCTTTTATAGTATGTGGCGGGCTGTTACGTTAGGATACCCTATGGGGCGTGACAAAATCGATATATTATATGTGCGATTTCGAGTTAAAATGACCAAGTTATAGCCATTTTAAGTTGGAACTTTTTTTTTTATACGAACTTTAACGTTATTTTGACATTGTCTTGTCAAAATTCAAGAAAATCATCAAGAAATACTCATTTTGGGTATTTTCTTTGGCTAGGTGACTCCGAGGAAGGATACCTACATCTCAAAGATTATTTCGATTGAGTGGAGTGTGTGAACGACTCATTCATCTAGAAGAATAGTCGACATGACATCGTGAGTTTATTTCCTTTAAATGCTATATTTGTTGTGCTTGTAATTTAGTTGCATTAGAGCTAGGAAAAGACAAATGGATATGTATGTAAAATAATTCTTTGAAAGAATCCTAAGAATATTGAGGCCAGAATTGATTTAAATGTTTATTTTAGTATAAAACTTGCTTTGTATGAAATTCTTTGATCGCCTTAAATTTGATAGTAATAATATTATGATATCATAAATAAATGGATTCATGCATACCACGAAGTGCGTCACATTGCATTTGGGTTATTATCCTTGGGTGAGAAGGATAGTAAGCTCATGTCGAAAGCAACACTTGGCGAAATGTTCGAAAGCGATTGCTTGGCGGCGTTAAGTAAATGCATGGCGAAAGATCCGAAAGTAAGGCTCGATTCAAGTAGACTTCACATGCTTGGCAACATTGGTCGAAAGCATAAATCTTTTTAACTAAAACTACTTGTTTTGACGTTATGTATCACCAAACCTCGAATGGAGGGCGCAAATCCATTCAACATATAGTTCTGGGAAAACTATATGCCTTGTTTGCCCACATGTATGTTGCATTCCATTTGTTTGATTAAACAACTTGTTTGAAATTTTGTTACAAGAAGTTATTCATGGAAATAGTTCTCACTAAGCCTGTCAGCTTATACCCCCATAGATATTTTTTGCAGTTCCCTTATTTGTGGTTGAGGCCACGAGGACCTTGCAGTCAGATAATTTCTTTTTTGATAAGGAAATTTTAGATGAAGTTAGTATTGGAAAGATGTACAAATATTCTTGTAATAGATTAGTGAATTAGGGAAATGTCCCTAAGTTTGTAAAGATCATTGTTATAAGTAAATAAATATTATGAATCC
This sequence comes from Combretum micranthum, assembly GCA_024138025.1. NCBI lineage: Eukaryota > Viridiplantae > Streptophyta > Magnoliopsida > Myrtales > Combretaceae > Combretum > Combretum micranthum. The sequence continues at coordinate 110,863 of JAMXBD010001914.1, forward strand.
TCTTTTTAATATGTTATTATATCTTCTTAAGCTTCATAATTATATATATGGTCCTCTAAATTTGTGAGAGCACGCCTTACACTTAATATCAAAGCTTTTGGGAGTGGCTAAGGTGTCATACTTAAGCTTTAATATTGAGTGTGGCGGACTGTTACGTTAGGGTACCCCTTAAGGCATGACTGTCACGCCTCGAGGGGTACCCTAAACGTGGCAGTCCGCCGTACACAATACTAAGCCTAGGAATGACTACCTTAGTCATGCAAAGGCTTCCATATTATGTACAAGGCGTACATCACAACCAAGGGGACGCATCGGAGTAGCGCAATTTACATTGATAATAAATAAGTAACAAGGCAAAGAAATACTTAATATAAAACATAAGCATATCAATTTCAATTCTTAAGGGCATATTCTTCTATTATCTTCAAATAAATATACGTCCCTAATCATATAGGTTAGCACATATAAAGAACCTTACAAAATTTCTTCATCGTATAATTCCATATCCTTAATCATCCGCCCATGACTTCCTTAATGTCATGATCCTCAAATTTAATCCACGAATATACCTGTTTCAACAAAATCTATAGGGGTATAAGCTACAACTAGCTTAGTGAGATATTCCTTTTCATTCGCACCATATTTTCAAACAAGTTTATTTATTTAATCACACATATGCTATGCATACAATGCAACAATCACATGATTACGCGAATATATATAGTCATCCAGAAACCATATATAGAACGGATTTACCCCTCGTATCAAAGGTTAGGGAATCGGGGTTGAAGGTCCTCGACCTTCACTGCTAGTCCCCAGGTCCTCACCCACAGCGTTCGGTTGGCTCGGCCGAACCTAGAGTCGCTTTCCCGAGATTTGGATTCTCCAGGAAGGAACATGGCCCGTGGCACCGTGATCACAGCCAATCCAACTCTACGCGTAGGAGTAGCAGCCTTCAGAAATACATGTGACTCGATGGATGCTATGCGTGAACGTTTTATTGTTCTTAGGTCAAACCTTATTAAGGTTTATTAGGGGCGATCAATCAATTTAGCAACAATAAACAATCATACAAGCAAAATTATTTAAACAAGCAGATCGAAGTTGCGATATTCTTATTCTCAATTCACGTATAAACATAGAATCATATACATACGCATAATCCCGAAATCCCCAAATATATTCGTTTTTATCTTTTCTTAGTATACTAATGCTACTACATTACAAGCACAAGCAAGGTAACGAAATTAGAAGGAATAACTCACTCGTCCATTTCGCTATCTTCTTAGTCGTAGTAATCCTGAGTAGGGTATTCTCGTATCCTTCGTCACCTAGACAAAAGAAATACCCGGGATAAGTCTTCCATGAATGTCTATTCTTGGAGATTCTAAACTTTACTTAAAATCGTGGTAAAATCGTATAAGAAGAAATTCCAACTTAAAATGGCTATAACTTGCTCATTTTAACTCGGAATTTCGCATATGATATATCGTTTTCTACCTATTCGAAAAGTTCTATCCATTTCTAAATTATCATGGTCAAAAGGTCATTTGGGTTCCGAAAACGTCAGGTACAGATTTAAAACGAATTTTCTAAACTTTTGCAAAAATCCATTTTCTAGCTCGACTCCATTTTAAAGAAAATCCTTTTGTAACAATATAACTATATATTTGATAAATACTTTGAATATATAGGCATGCTCACTTTATATGCAAAAATCCTAATGGTAGTGTCTCAACAATTTATTTCATAAAACAATTCATTTAAACTTTAGCTTTGAAAACTTCTTTTCAAGTATTTAAAGAAACTTTATATTTTTCTTAGGTTGTTATAAATGAGTATAATCTTATTTTATTTTCTTTTCCTTTTTCCAAAACAAGCAAATTTTCCTTTAACCCTAGTCTTTCATATATTTCATTTCTAGTGATAAAAGATTAATTTATCAAAAAGTTCATTAAGTTGTCGAAAACCTTTTCATAATTTGTTTATTTAAGATGGTCTTAGAAAATGAGTCTTGTTTTCTTATATTCCTTTCTAAAATATAAGCTTTACTTTCCAAAACTTGTTCTTTCATCTCTTTTGAAAAGAATCATCTTTTATTGATAAAACCCATTATTGTTAATCTATTTATATTCTTTTGAAAATGAGTTCCTTCTTTTTAGAAATTTGAAAATCATTATTTTTCCTAAGTGGGTTCATCACCTTATGAATTTATCTTAACTTTGAAAATTAGTTTGTTTTCTTAGTTTTATTTCGAAGTTTAAAAGAGTTTAAATCTTGAGCTTTTGTAAAACTTTTAATATTATATTATTAAAAGCTTAGGTTAACATAATATACAAAGAAAATATTTATTTCTTATGATTCCTTGGAAATCTATCTTTGTTATTTATATGTTGAGAAAACTCCATTTCTATTGTTGATAATAACTTCATGATTTTGTGATAAATCTATAATCGAAACTAGCTTTGAGTAAAGTAAAATTCTATTTTTAGATTAGTTGAGACATTAGCATTATGTATGCAAGTATATGAGCATATAATAAGGAACATAAGAAAATACTAGAAAAAATAATGAGCAAGAAAATAAAATATCAAGCATTGGGAACCTTAGCTTCATCAAGGAATCCCGATCAAGTATTGGAGCCTTAGCTTCATCAAGGCATCCCGGGACTAAGAATGGACTAGTCCCGAAAGAAAATAAATAAAAGATTGTTTTGACTTGATATGGACAAGTCTAAGACTAGAAAGACTAGTCTTAAAGCAACATGAAATAAATAAATTGCATAACTTAAAAGTAAATAAATAACAAATGAGCTTATATGCTCTAAATATATATAATATGCATATATATGTATATATGTATTTATAAGCAAGTTATAGCAAAAGATCAAAATATAAATAAGTAATAAATGACAAAGTATATATATGCATAAAAGTAGTCCCATGAACAAGAACCAAACATGATCTTAATGTGGTTTTCTTTAGTTTTTCAACCTAAGAAACAACATCAAAACCATATAAGGTTACTTGACATGAAAAGAATAGAATAAGAGTTCTTCATTACCTAAATGGATAAGAAGAAAAGAAGGATTGCTTGAAGGCTTTTGGTAGTGGTAAGTAGTGAGGCTTTGAAAAGAAACTTTCTTTGGTAATGGAAGAGGAGTGTTTTCTTTTTACAAGAAGTGAGTTCTTGTAAGATTATAGAGAGGAGTTTTTGGAGAGGATTTTAGCATAGTTTCTTTGCTTTGGAATGGTGTGAAGAAATGAGAAGGGAAGAGGTGGTATTTATAGAATTTTGGGAGGGAATTAAGAGGTAATTAAATAAAATAAAATAGATGTGGAAGAGAGAGGGTGTGCGCCGGTCCTAGCATGGGGAAGATCAAATTGTACAATTTTGATTAATTTTGTGTAATAAAGAAGTAATGTGTAAAGTTTGATGTGATTAAAGTTGTATTGGAAATGAAAAAAGTAAGAAAATAGATATGTAGGTGTAAGAAATAGGTGTAAGAAAAAGTAGAGGTGAATAGTGAATAGTAGAAAAGTACTATGAATAGTAGACTAGACAATTAAAGTACCGGTAAATAAAAATACGCGTAATAATGCGATATCTGTAATTTTTAACTACCGAAAAATTCTAAAACTGATATTTTTGGAATCCTTGTATTTTTACGAGTCTATTGGTATAAACGGAATATTTTTAATATTCCGAGCTCCGGGACACGCTTTTCGAGAACCGATCCCGTTTGGGTCCGAAGGTCACTCGAAATTCGCGAATCTGATATTTTTATGTTATCCTATGTTATTACGAACTATTCTAGGTCATTAACTTAATTTCGTTTTCTAGGGTTTGAAAACGCGGGATTGCCGGATCTTAAACACTAGGGTTCGTTATAGGCTTGTTGACTTTTAGGGTTCCGTTTTGATTTCTGTTTTCGTCGAGATATTCGTAAGATCGTATAATTTTCGAGTCTTGATCGTTTTAGAATTTTTAGCTCGAAAATTTATATTTTATTTTATTTGTGATTTTTTTTTGTTCTCGAAATCGTTTAACCGAGTCTAGGGTTATGAGTTGATTCAGTTTGACTTTTGGTGAGAATTTGAAATTTGTGATTTCTGAAATTTATCGAAGGTTTTAAGATTTTGCTGTTGATCGTTATTTGGATATATTGTCTTGATTTGCGTGTTAAAGACGGTTAGGTAATTTAATTGATGTACGGACGTTGATTAAACCGGTAGTTAGACTTTATATTTCGTTTCAAGGGTTCCTGTTTTCTCAAGATTGAGAAAACTTGTTTTTGTTCTCATTTGGAATTAAGTTTTAACTTGGTTCGAGTTTTAGGGTTTCGTTTCCGGCATTTGACTCGGTCTAGAATTGAGTTTTAATCTCAAGTTGATTTTTCGGGTTTTTGATATTTATACTTCTAGAATTATTTTTAAGGATTATGAAAATTTTTGGGGCTTTATAATGACAGAATCAGAGCTTATTCATAGGGAACTAAGATGCACCGGGGATGCATTCCATGTGTAAGCCTAGCTGAGTCGAGTGCTATGAGCCGGGGCATTCGGGGACTAGCAATGGTCATGTAGACTTTCAATACCATCCCTAACCCAAGATACGGAGGGCGTAAATCCATTTGTGTGTGGGTTTCAGATACCCATACATAATTGTCTGCTTATGTGTTGATTCATGCATAGCATATGGTTGATTTATAACTTGCTTGTTATGGTACAAAATTAAGGGAATTCTCACTAAGCTAGTGTAGCTTATACCCCAATTGATGTTTGCACGAACAGGTTATCTCAAGAATGCTAAGTGGGGACCGAGATGGTTAGAGCCGAAAATGACTTCGGGATTTCGGCATGAAATAAGAATGCTTGAAGTTATTAGCTAGGTTTTATGATTTGCTTTGTAATAGTTTTATGTAGTGAAATCTTTTGATGAATTGTAATTTGAAGTATAGTGACGTGTATTTCCTTTACATCGTTACTCAAGTTGTACCAATAGAAAATGTATTACTCCGATGTGTCTCCTCCATGTGTTAGATGCCTTGTATATAGTATGGAAGCCTTCACGTGACTAAGGTGGTCATTTCTAGGCTTTAATATTGTGTACGACGGACTGCCACGTTTAGGGTACCCTTCGGGGCGTGACAACACTCGATATCGAGATGTTTAGGATGACTAAGGTTGTCATACTTAAGTCTTAATATTGAGTGTGACGGTTGTCACGTTTAGGATACCCTTTAGGGCGTGACACCTGCATAGCTGCTTCCAAATGCTTGGCTTCTTTTGGTAGTCTTCGAGGCTATGTACCTGAGCTTGCTTGTGAGACCCACTGTAGTTCTATTCTAGAGGTATTGTCCTTTTAAGAAGTCTAATGAAGGATGTTGGTATCTCACGAGGCAGCCTAAGGAAATTCATGCTTTTCATGGCATCATGAGCTTTGACGATCAACATTGGAGGAAACGGTTTTGGATTGTTTGGATCAAAGAGGGTTCTCAACACTAGTTTTGGGTGAGGTGGAGCAAGCATATTTGCTCCATGATGTTGTTGAGGTTGGGGCCTTATAATATTAATGCCCAAAAGGCTATTGATGAGTTCATGGGGACGCGAAGTGGGAGGCCATTGGATGTTGAGCTTATAGTCAAGAACTTCTTGAGAGGGAGGCTTATTGTTGATGGAGGTGTGGCAAGATTCTTCGAATGTGGATATAGTCTCTCATTCTCCCCCATTGTCTATCAAATTGAGCTATGGAGGGAAGATGTTGTTGTTATTTAGTGACTGATTCGTGGTTTCCAAGTGTTTAAGCTTGACTGGGCCGGTGTTTTTTCTTTTACTAACCCCTTATTATTTTTATTTTAGAGCCTGAAATGGAGGTGATGGACATGGGTAATCTTCTTGCTAGTTTATTGAAGAAAATGAAGAAACCTTCTACTAAGAGGAAGGCATCCGTGAAGAAGTGAATGGTTAAGGTTAACGTGCAAGCTGAGGCGCTCGACATGCAGATGGTCGAGATGAATGCACTAGAACAGGAAGGTGTCGTTCTTGATGTTGCTATGGATGTCCAACTTATGGGGACTCCACCACGTGTTTGATCTCTTGATGCGTAATGTAGGGCTCAACCTTCCTCAATTGCAATCGTGACGAATATTTTATCATCCCTTGGGGTTGAGGTCATTAAGAGTAGTACTAGTGTCCTAGGAGATCAAGCGAGGGTTGGAGTTCGTGGGTGACAACCAAGTAAGGGGGGCGCTAGTGGTTTGATTGACTTAATTGAAGGTACGGCCTTGAATTGGAGTGACATTCGTGTTGAATAGCCCTCTTTTGAGGAGGTTGCTTGTCTTGAGGACAAGAAGAGGTTGAGAACATTCTTTAGCGAGCTCCCATCTATGGATCCAGCTTCAAATTTTTCAACATGTAAGATGTATAAGGAAAAGAAATTTTACAATTATATTTTTCTCTCTTCCTTTATCTTTCCTTTTTTTTTTTTTATGTGTGTGTGTGGTTATACTATAGACAACCTCCTAGGTGTTTATATCCTCTTGTCACCTATTTTTATGCTGTGGTGATGACTATGAGGCTTTTAGATTATTGAGAAGTAATCGTATAGTAGTAAGTCTCATTCTTGTGTTGAGATGAGGCACAAGAGCGGCTTGCTTGCTGCCATGGAGACAAACGAAAAGCTATAGAAGGAGATGGAAAACAAGATCATGCACTACTAGGCTAATGTGTTCGAGGTGAAAAAGTAGCTATGATTGGCTGAGGTCGCTATTGCAAATTACAAAGTAATCTCTATCCTGCCTATTGAAAGATGCCATTATGGGGTTTGCAAAATAGAAGAGAGAGGTCAAGCTAGCCATTTTGGAGCTCGATAGGCTGAAGGGTGAGGTTTGAACTTGGAGTGGGAAAAATCTAAAGTAGGGCTATTTCTATATATATTCATGATGATTATTATATTTGTTTTTTATGATCTTCTCCCCTTTTTTATTTTACTATTATAGGTCCACTTGGAGGACTTGGAGAGCAGTTGATTTGTTAGTGGGTTGATGTGCGATTACCGATCGTATGAAATTATAAAATTATAAACCTAAAGAAATCAATGGCTGAGCTAAGTGGGTATACCTATCTAATGTAGTATAGAATTTGTCGGGGGTTGTCCCTCAGTGATCTAAAGAATCTACTAATATTACCATTTTTCTAATATTTAGCCTAAGTCTTAAGGTGTGAGTATTAACTAAAATCACTAATCAACTAATTAAACTAGATCACTAAGCCCTAGAATTGATTTTGAGTGCTTTTTAATAGATTAATTCAATCACAAAACTATACCCGGATCTTGATCTACCTTAAACTTTAAATCTCATGATAATGGATTGATTAACAATTATTTGGTTCTTGAATTGCAAGGATTCAAAGTTAAATCAACTACTCCCTCGAGTTAATTGATTCCTAATCTTATATGAGTTACTAAAGACCTTTCTCGCACTAACACCTTACAAGATTACATTAAAGAGCTAAAACCCTAGTTAAAGATTAAATCTTTGTTGCAGAAATTTTAAGTTTGCCTACATCTAGGTAAAACATGCAAATTCTCTATTTATGAGGATCTATCTTATTAGATAAAACCCCTTTCTATCTAATAAGGATTGAACATGTCACAAATCTGGCCACAATTTATTACAAGATAATTAAAGTACATGAGTAGATTCAAGAACATCAATATGATTAATTAAACATCAATTATAGCACATCGTTTAGTGTTTCATAAGACTAAGCTATGAAAAATTTACTCCTCCAAGGAGTTTACAATAAAAGCACAAGAATTAGAGAAATAGAAATTAAGCATGATAAAACCTATTTAACGTTTTGTGTTCTTGTTGTCAATGTTGCATGTCTTCTCTTTAGGCTTGTATTTTCCTCTCTAGTTTGTTTGGTGTTTAGATTAATTGAGTTTCAGTTTATATTGACCATTGACCATTTTTTAAAAAATTATAAATGTTTTCTAAATTAGTTTCAATAACTACGGTCTCATAGGGTAAGCGTACCCCTCAAATGTAGCATAGATAGTGATTTAGGTCGGTCTCAAGGGAATGGTTGGCAGCTAGTGTACTCCCAACCTCATTCATTGTCTAGCCAAAGAAAGATTTAGAAAAACATAAAGAAAAAGCAACTATGCCAAGTTAGGAATATTCACAAACGTTTCATGGGTAAAATAAGAAACAGGCCTGTAACTTCTATGAAACAACAGCTTAAGATTACTTCACCAATTCCTTATCAAGATGATTTCTTAAAAACAATAAACTTTTTAAAAGCTGTTTGAATTATGTGTCTATATTGCTGGATTCTCTAATTTAAACTAAAGCTTCTCTTAAAGTCAATAGTTCTTGATTTAGATGAAACTAATAATCTGAAATTCCAATTAGACCTGCATAAAGAATAGGAATCCATTGTTCTGCAAAAATAACTCAATAAATTTTTAAAACAAGTGACAGAAAGTCTTCACCTATTCCTCAAAAAGAGGTAGTCAGGATTGATTCCATTAGCAACCATAGATCTATTCAATTGAACGATCTCTCGATATATCCAATTGAAATTAAAAGAGTGCACCACTCCTTTAAAATCCACAAGTTTAAGTTCAAGTCACTAATTACAAACACCCAATCAAATTAACTTGAAGGCGCATTTGAAATCAAACTGAATCAAGAATTGGATTCATAATCCTTAAGTTGTAAGAGTTTATTTCTCCATAGATTTATCAAAATAAGCACGAATTAGAAGAAATAAAATTGATTCGAAAGATTAATCAATTAATTACTCAAAAATTCATGGAAATTACAAACATCAGGTTAAATTGATTTTACCTAGAAAACAGAAGAAATTCTCAAGTAAGAAGAATGGAAATTCTTTTACCAAAGACTTCTTCAGAAAACTACTCTACGTTAATATTGATTTACACTGTTGGTAGATATTTTATAACACACGCTTGCACGTTTATTTATTGGCTACTAGGCATAGAAAGTATGGTCTACTTTATTGACACGTGGTAGATTCTCTCTAACAGAATTTGTGATACTTTCCATGTAAGCATATGATCTATGAAAACACTCATCGAGGGTCGCGTGTGATCTATTGGTCGAGGCTCATATTAAGAAAAATCTAGCTAGACCTCAGGAATTCCAAAGTAAGCTGTGTGTTTTTTTCCATTGCTCTATCGAGGGTAAAACTGAGAAAGTCGAGGCTTGTATTGCTGAAGCTCGAGGTAATTTTGATGAAGAATTAGTCTGTCAAAACACTTATTGAAGTTCGAGATTTGAGGCTCAACTTTAAGGCTCGATAGTGTATTTTCTCTAGAATGGTGCTTGATCACTTCGACTGAAGTCGAGGGTGATGTTGAGGGGCTTGCAATTAAGGTTCGATAGACCAATTTTTACCGTTTTCTTCCTTTGTTTGGCATCGGTTGTGACTTTATAGGGCTCGACTTTTGCAATTTTGACTTTACTTGTTGTGTTTGCTCCAAATCTAAATTAAAACATTTTGATTGTTCCTCATTGGATTCTAAGAGCTTTAAAACAACATTATTTATCAAAAACATAAATTTTACAGAATTTTATAAAAAATTCTCAACTAAATGAGCCCAAAATCATATAAAAAATCTAAAGTAAAAGTGACTTATCAAATTCCCTCATACTTAAGCCTTTGCTTATCCTTAAGAAAATAAAACAATTTAAATTTACTTTTGTAGAGATTAATTGGCTTATTTATGAAAATTAGCTTTTACCCTCATTATTTAATAAAGAATTCTAAGCAAAAATTATTCAGAAGATTAATCAGAGTAAGAAGAAACTCAATCAGCTTTTATCCCCTTTTATATAAAAGTATGTAATCTTTTAATCATTTCTCTAAGTAGAGTAATCTAAAGTAAATGCATGTACATCAATTCATCCCCTGAATCTTTTTCATTGTTTGCACTTCTTATTCCTTAATTTTATTGATTATTTAAAGCTTCAGAGACATAGGGTATTGCCTGCATCTTTTTTTTACCTCTGGACGAGGTGTTGCTCGCATCTTTTCTCTTTTTTTTTTTTGTAGCTTTTGAAATTGAAAGAGGGGACAAGAAGTTGCTCTTCTGAGGGACCAGTCCAAGCCATTTCAATTTTAAGCATATGTTTTATTTTTTATTTTTGTTTTGTTTTAATTATAACGCACAAGGAAAAATTATCAAGTTATGATCATTATTTGAACATTTACCAGAGGTTAAAACGGCTCTCAAAATGACTAATTTGGAAAATATACAAATCATTTAAGTCTTTATAAGAAAATTGAGTAACCTTACTAAGGACCTTAAGGTAATTCCAGCTCCAAAATTCTAGACTAAGTAATAAGTAAAACTACTTTACGTGGATACTATTAATTGATTCAAACAAGGTAAAAATTGTTCAGTTTTAAGACAACTTCATAAATCATTTAGCTAGGTGATGTTTTTTTGAAAAATTTTGTCAAATTTTAACCATTTCATTGAGTTCTTATGAAGTTGTATGAGAAAATTGATCTATATTAGTATATACTCTATATGCAATTAATTTATTTATTAGACTCATTCATCTTACTTAACCCTCCCCCACACTTAAGACAAACATTGTCCTCAATGTTTAAACGATATAAATGGGCAGGAGATTCAATTATCAAGACAATTTTTATTTAAAGCATGATTTAAAAGAAATTGAGAAGTGAAGAAAACTTCTCTCTGTGTAAGCTTGAGGGTCAACCTTGTCTTATCGAGACCTGTTTAAGTCTGTTAAAACAAAAACTAAATACAACAGATGTTATCATAAGAGCCTCGATAAAGTTATGGACAAAAAGTAAAAGTAAAAAGAATCTGCAATTTATTAAAAGAATAAATAATTTTTTTTCAACAAACCTTCATCTATCATGAGGGTGCATCAGGCTTATTTCTTCTATCATTGTGGGATTTTGAGATAGTCCTTTATATAGTTTTTATCTTTGCCAATTAACTTTGAATATATCTCCTTTTTCTTCAATCTCAACAGCACCATGAGGAAATACTTTATACACTTGAAAGGGCTTGACCACCTGGATTTAAGTTTTCCTGGAAAAAGTTTTAATCTAGAGTTAAACAGTAGCATTCTGTCTCCTTTTTGAACTCATGTGGAAAGGTGATTTTATAATCATGCCACTTTTTGACTTTTTCTTTGTATATCTTGTTGTTTCCATAGGCCTTCAGTCGTAGCTTATCCAATTCATTCATCTACAAAAAACTTTACTTTCCAGCCTTTTTGAGATCAAGATTTAGCAACTTAATAGCCCAATATGCTCTATGTTCCAACTCAACAGGTAAATGACATGCTTTCCCATACACTATCTTGTACGGGGTTGTGCCCAAAGGTAATTTGAAAGCTGTTCTATATGTCCATAGCATCATTTAACTTTTTAGCCTAATCTTTTTTATTGGATGCCACAGTTTTTTCCAAAATTCGCTTGAGTTCTCTGTTAGAGACCTTAACTTGTCCACTGATTTAGGGGTGATAAGGGGTGGATACCTTGTGATGTACTCCATATCTTTTTAAAACTTTTTCCATTTGGTCATTGCAAAAATAGGTACCCCTATCACTGATTAAGGCATGATGACATCCAAATCTCGAAAATAGTTTTTTTTTTTTTTTTTTTAAATTTGTGACTATTTTGGCATCATTAGTAGGGTAAGCTTAAGCTTCCACCCATTTTGAAACAAAGTCAATAACTACCAGAATACATTTGTTGCCAAAAGATGTGGGAAAAGGTCCATGAAGTCTATGCCCTAAACATCAAAGATTTCACATTCCAAAATAAATTTTTGAGCCATTTCATCCTCTTCGAGACATTCCCTATCTTTTGACAACCGTCATAGTCTGAAATCAAAGCTTTTGCATCCTTGAAAATTGATGGCCAATAAAATTCAGCTTCTAAAACCTTATGCGTTGTTTTGTTTGCACCATAGTGACCCCCAATTGGTCCATTATGAAAATGATTTAAAATGTTTCAGCCTTCTTCATGAGAAACACATCGCCGAATTACTTAGCCAGAGCAAATTCAAAAAAGGAAAGGATTTTCCTAAAAATAATATTTCAAATCAGAAAAGAACCTTTTCTTTTGGTTATAATCAAGCTCTATGGGAATTTCCTTCTCAACCAAGTAATTGGCTATATCTACAAACCAAGGCTCGAAATTGTCTATGGTGCACACAGAACATAATTTTTCATCTAGCAATGTTTCTTCAATCTCAATCTAGCTAAGTTTTCACACCCTTTTTTATATTTTATATCCAAATCAAACTCTTGTAATAATAGAATCCATCTAATCAAAATGTGTATTGTATCAGTTTTTGCAAGCAGATATTTTAAAGCAGAGTGGCTAGTGAAAACAGTGACTTTTGAAAGAATTAAATAAGACCTGAACTTTTCGAATGTAAAGATGACTGTGAGCAGCTCCTTCTATGTGGTTGCGTAATTTGCTTGAGTGGCAATTAAGGTTCTACTGACATAGTGAATTGGTTGGAAATGCTTGTTTCTTCTTTGCCTTAGAACAACTCCTATTGCTGAATCACTAACATTACACATGAGTTTGAAAGGCAAATTCCATTCCGAAGCTACCATTATAGGTGCTTGTGTGAGCTTCTTCTTTAATAGCTCAAATGTTGTGTTGCATTCCTCATAAAAAATTATTGGAGAATCTTTTTTTAGAAGTTTGGTTAAGGGTCTGGCTATTTTTGAAAAGTCTCGAATGAATCTCTCGTGGAAGCTAGCATGATCAAGAAAGCTCCTAATGCCTTTGACTATTGTGGGTGGTGGTAGTTTTGCAATAGTATCAACTTTTGTTGTATCGACCTCGATACCCTTCCTTGAGATTCTGTGTCCTAGGATAATTCTTTCTTGTACCATAAAATGGTACTTCTCGCAACTCAGCACGAGATTCGTATCTTCACATCTTTGGAGGACATTGTCTAAATTTTTAAGACAATTGTCAAATGATTTTCCTAACATAAAGAAACCGTCCATGAAAACTTCCATTATGTCCTCCACATATTCTTCAAAAGTGGCTAACATGCACCTTTGGAATGTTGCTTGAACGTTGCATAGCCTGAAGGGCATTCTTTTGCATGCGAAAGTTCCACAAGAACATGTAAAATTTGTTTTCTCTTGGTCTTCTAGAGATATGGGTATCTGGAAGTATCTAGACATTCCATCAAAGAAGCAATAGTATTCATGTCCTGCTAGTCTTTCAAGCATCTGATCGATAAAAGGCAGGGGGAAGTGGTCTTTTCTGGTGGCATCATTCAACTTCTATAGCATATACAAACCCGCCAACTAGTGATGGTCCGAGTTGGTATTATTGTTAAGCTTATCATGCTCTACGACTTCTATTCCTAAACCTATGGTTTTCTTCCTTAACCTTGATGCTTTGATATCACTTATACTGTCACGCCCTAAAGGGTACTCTAGATGTGGCAGTCCACCACATATGGTATTAAAACATCAGAATGACTTCCCGAAGTCATGTGAAAACTTCAATACCATATGTAAGGCATCTATCACAACAATAGAAGACTCCGGTGGGATGTGTAGTTCGAGATAGTAAGTATAGCATACAAGAAATCTAGACAAATACTAACTTCAGCATTAAGAATATAGTCTTTACATCATCTTAGGGGCATTCCCTCGATAAATCTCCAAAGATCATAATATCATTCTAGTCTTACACCAAAAAGAAATAATACTAGAACTAAAAGATCTTGAAGAAAATCTATTCTAAGATCTTCAACAGGATTTCCCTCAAAAGCTTCTCAAAACATAATTCCACTCAGGTATATGAAGTCCTCGGGCAAAAGACATATCGATCCTATTTCAACAAAAGTCTAGTAGGGTATAAGCTTAACTAGCTTAGTGAGAATATTCCTGGATTAACATACTCGTATCAATAAATTCAAACAAGTTATTAAACAAGCATATGAAATACATCAAGCATGTGAACAATCAATACATATGATCTATTGAAAATCATATGGTTTGATGGATTTACCCCTCCATTCAAGGTTAGGTGTTTCAGGTTCTTTAAAACCCATCTTTGAAATCCAACTTTATAGTTTATTTCGGGCTCTTACTCGCCCATCCTGAAATAGTTCTTTTAGGCTTCTATTCACCCATCCTTAAATAGTTCTTTCAGGCTCTTATTCGCCTATCTTGTAGACTTAAGAGTTCCCACGATCCCCACTACTATACTCTTATCCCATCGAGCATATTAGCTAATGAAATGAAGCTAACTATGTTATATGCATGAATCAATTAATATAACTCTTAATATGTAGTTAAGATAATTTAAAGGTGATCATAGAATTTATAGACATTCCATAATAATAATAATAAAACACAATTTAGTTAACAATAATTCTTGTCTCGATGTGCTTAGTATTCTTTCAACCAATATTATCATCATAATCCATTTTCATCTTTTTCTACTTCTAGTGCCTTTAGTTACAAGCACAAACAAGTACGTAAAGATAGGAGATAAACTCACTCGGCCATCCTTACCATAAATTCTTTACTCGTAATAGTCCTCCGAATATGGATCATTCCAAGCTTCATTACCTAAACAAAAAAATACCCGGAATGAGTATTTCATGAAAATTCTACTTGAACTTTCTAACTCTATTCTAATATTTGTGTCAAAATTCAGATAGGAAGAAATTCCAACTTAAAATGGTCATAACTTATTTATTTTAACTCCGAATTTTGCATATTATATATTGTTTTCTACCTACTCGAAAGGATCTATCCCTTTCTAAGGTTATTTTGGTCATAAAAATCCATTTGGGTTGCAAAACACCATGGTACATATTAATTACGAATTTCCCAGCTTTTAAAAATACAATTTTTCCAAGTTCACTTCATCCAAAAACCCTTAAACAAACACATGGATATTTGTATAGTTGAAAAATCCTTTAAACACACAGATATATATATATATATATATACTCATATTATATGCATGATTTTTTTGTAGTGCTGTCTCAACATTAATTTTTCACAAAACAATTTGTCTTTAAGAGTTTTAAAGATGAAAACTTTGAAAATTTTTCTAGGTTGTTATAAGTGAGTTTTTTCCTATTATAATTTCATTTCCTAACTTTTTAAAAATAAATTAATTTCTAAAAATTTTGTCCTTTAAGTTTTCTAACAATTTTATTTCTAGTTATCTACTAATTTTATTTCTTAAGTTGTTGATGTTATCTAATAGTTGGAGTGTATTAAATATATGCTTTCTTCTCATTTTCATATTCTTCACTTCTTTAGAAAATAAGTTTACCCTTTTAAAAATTCACTTTCTTGGCTAATTTTATTTCTTTAAGTTGGTTTCTAAAAAGTGAGCTGATTTTACCTTGATTTGAAAAACTTGCTCTATTCTTATTATTTATCAAGTTGTGGCATAATCTTTTTCGATAAGTTTATAAAAAAAGTTTTCATAATAAGGAATTATAAACATTAGAACTTAGCAAAAATTTCATTTAAACTTTGAAAAAAGAATAATAGTATTAAAGATTTAGTCTTGCAAAAGCTTACTTAGTAAGTGATTTTCAAAATTTATGATGAAACTATTTAAGTTTTATAAAAGATATGGTTAGGTTAAAATTTTAAGTTTGATGCTAAAAATTATATTTTTTTTGTGAGTATTTAGTTCCAATTTATAAAAGGAATGAGTTCCTTTTATTATTTCATGGAATCTTCATTACTAATATTTTAAAATTTATGATTAGCTTGTTTAAGCTTTTGAAAAGAATTTATCAAAAACAATACTTAGATCTTTTGTTGAAAAATCCTTTGTTAAGAGAGAAGAAATTTAGTTTACTTTTCTTTAGTAAAGAAAGAACCCATTTTTATTTTATTAAGACAACAATATTCTAATCATACATGAATATGATTATGTAGTAATGAAAGAAAAGTAAGAATAATACACAATAAAATAGAAAGAAGTATAATAAACAAATAAGCATAATAATATAATCAAGTATTGGGAACCTTAGCTTCATCAAGGTATCCCGGGACTAAAAATAGAATAGTCCAAAAAAAAGAAAAGAAAAGAAAACAAAGAAAAGAAAATCTTTTTGAGTTGATAAGGATAAATTTAGGACTAGAAAGACTAGTCTTAATTTAATAGCGTAAAACAAGTAAATAAATAAATTTCAATGCATAAATAAATAAATAAATTCTATGTTAGTGAGCTCATATGCTTTAGGAAATATATATACATAAATATATTTACTAACATATAGGAGTTAGATTAGGATAATAATAAGAACATAATAACATAACAATAACAATAAAACAACATAATAATAAAATAAGATTTGTTCATGAACAAGAAGAAAACATGAATATAGTGTTGCTTCCATAACAATTATTTGTTTAGGAAACACACACACCCATGGTCATGTTAAGTTACATAACATGGTAAAAAAAATATAGGTAGGATTTTACCTAAGGTTTAATGGAGGATTTGAAAAGAGATGAATGGGTAGTGTGTTTATTATTTTTCTTGAAGAGTGATAAATGGTAGAGAGTGTTTGAGAGAGGATTGTTAGAGAGAGGAGTTGAGAGAAAAATTTGGTAGAGTTTTATTAAGGTTTGAGAATTATGTGTAAAGTGTGAAGGAGGGAAGGGGTATTTATAGAGTTTTGGAGTGAAAATTAGATGAAATAAAATAAATTAAAAAGAAATAATAATACAGAAGAGAGAAAGAGGGGGCCGACGGCATTAAGGGGGGGAGAGAGAGGATTTTGTTTTGTTTTGTAATTTTTGTAAAGAAAAGTAATAATGTGTAAGGTGTGATGTGAATAAAGTTGTGTTGGAAATGTAAAAGTGTAAGAATAGGTGTGTAGATTGTAATAAATAGGTTGTAAGAAAAAGTAGAGATAGTGAAATAGTAATGAATAGAAGAAATAGTACTATGAATGGTAAACTATACAAATAAAATGCTGGTAATAATAAAAATTCGCGTAAATAGCTATAACTGATATTTTTAGTTATCGAAAAATTATGAAACTGATATTTTTAAAATCTTGGTATAATTATGAGTCTTTTGGTGTTATCGAAAAATTTTTACTATTTCGGGCAACGGGGTGCGTTTTTCAGCAACTAATCCCGTTTGAGTTCAAAACGAATCGAATTTTGACAAATATGATCTTTTTAAGCTATCTTATATTATTCCGAACTATAATCCATTATTAACATATTTCTATTGTTCTTAGGTTTCGAGCGCGGGATTGCTGAAGTTGAAACAATTAAATTGTCTTGATCTTAGTTGATTTTTGAAACTTCGATTTGACTAGGGTTGGGGTTTAATCCAACTTTACCCTAGAAATTGAGGGGTTTACAACTGTTATTCCTGCTTTCTTTGGTACCACTTGTGTGAAGCTCACCCAAGCACTGTCAGAAATGGCATAAATAATCCCTGCATGTAAAAGTTTTAGTAATTCCTTCCTCACCACCTCCTTCATATTTGGGTTCAAACGTTTCTGTGGTTAGACCAAAGGTTTGAAAGTATTTTCCAAAAGAATTTTGTGTGTACAAAAATAGGACTTATTCCTCTTATGTCCGCAATTTTCCATGCTATAGCTTTCTTATGTTTTCTCAGAGTCTCCAAAAACTTTTTCTTCTACTCGTCATTGAGTTGGAAGATACAATCAAAGGTAGTTTGCAACCATCCTTCAAGAAAGCATATGCCAAATGATTGGGTAACTCTTTTAGCTCTAAATTTGGTGGTTCTTCAATGGAGGGCTTGAGCTGCTTAGCATTATCTTGTTATTTTCTTATCTCATCCCCGTTTTCTGCATTTTCTTCTTCAACTCTACTCTTTAATGATTCTTTCATAGGCTCATCATCATCTGTATTTTCCTTCCTAAAATAGAGCTCGTCAGCCAAATCTTGATTTGATTCAAGAATCTCATCATCCATAAACTCTAGTGTCAAACAATCATCATCATTTATTATCCCTTGCTTCGCACTTCCTGATAACTTTATTAACATTTCATCATCCTCCATTCTCAGCACCAACTTCCCATTTTTAACATCAATAACTGTCCCTGTGGTTGCCAAGAATAGTCTCCCTAAAATCAAAGGGACACCAATCCTTTCGTCTATATCCAGAATCACAAAATCAATAGGAAAGATGAAGTTCTGCACCTTAACAAGAACATCCTCAACTACTCCCTTGGGGTATCTAGTAGATCTGTCAGCCAATTGTAAGTTCATTCTTATCAGTTTTGGTTTTCCTAACCCCAGTTTCTTGAACATGGTATAAGGCATGAGGTTAACGCTCACTCCTAGGTCAGCTAATGCCTTTCCACAGGGAGATACCCTATTAAGCATGGTATGAGGAAACTCCCTGGATCTTTCTTTTTTCAGGGAGCTTGTTCAACAAAACTGTAGAACAACCTCTTCCAAGGGTCACTGGGGGACACCTCCTCCACTCTCTTCTTATTGGAAAGCAACTCTTTCAAAAAAATTTGCGCACTTTGGCATTTGCAAAAGTGCATCAACTAAAGGTAGGTTTATATGTAGCTTATTAAACAATTCGAAAAACTTTTTAAATTGTTCCTCATCTCGTCTCTTCCTTGCCCTTACAAGGTAAGGCAAAGGAGCTTTATATGGTTCAATAGGAAATATACTATTTTCTTGCTCAATTTTTTTTCTTCTTTTTCTTTTGTATCTGTTTTATTTTCTTCACATTTTTCTTTTTCTTACTCTTTTTCAACCCTCTTTTCTTCTTCTTTTCCTCTTTTTTTTTTCTTCTCTTGGTTCTTTTAATTGCTTACCACTTCTTAGGGAAACAACATGAACTCTCTCCATAATTCTCTCTCTAAGCATAGTCACAACATTGTTTGCTTTGTTTTTAAGCTTTTCGAGAGATCTTGAGTGGCTTTTTAGTGCTAACTTAGTCTGCTGAAATTGGTGATTAGTTTCTTTGATGAAAGAAATGAGGGTTTCCTCCAAACTAGAATGAGAGATGAAGTTTCTGGGTTGCACATTTGATACTGAGGATATGGATTCCACTTCTGTGAGGGATTCCAATATACTCCAGGGTAACAGTCGAAAAAACACTGATGGAATATTTTTGGGGGTACTAATTACCATTATGTTTGTAACACCCTGCACTAAGGCGTTACAACTTGCCATGTATCCTCTCTTGAAAGACATACACAAAGGCTATAATACATCTATAAACCACAATATACCATCTCATATAACTCTAAAACTCACATAAAGGAATACTTAATAATGAAAATCAAGAAACATGACTCTTAACTCATCATGTTTGTATAAACCAAACCAACCAGAAAAGATTTCATAAGAATCATAAAACTAATAACTCAGAAAATCTTCACAACTGGAAATCTAAAGGAAATCTAATAAACTCATCATCATTAGCCTAACTCCAATCCAGCCATCTACATATCAGCTGGGTAGTTAGTTCCACTATCGTCCTCCTTAGGCTCCAAGAATACATCAAAGCTAGATAAGTCATACACAATCTGATCTTCACTTGAACCTGAAAATAAAAAGGTATGAGCACAAAGGCCCAGTACATCTAAACCAAAAAAACATGCGTATGATCATACATCAAACAGTTCACATACGACTTAATATCTAATGCCGCAAGCACCAATTATTATCTTTTTATTAATCCAGCATACAACACAGTTTAAGATTATCTGCGACTAATCCTAAACCCAGAGCAACTCAGACTCCTTTAAAAACAAGTAGTATAGGAAAATAAGTAATATAATACATATATGGTGCTAGAAATCTTCCACACACTCGGGTGTCGTACTCCTACTACTCCTAATCTACCGAAATTATCTCAATGTACGAGTTCACTCAGGACAATCTCACACAAAGATCATCAAGTTGCTAGCATTAGTATCACACTCTGCGTGGTCTTTACTGACCTCAAACAAGCACATACAACACACTCTTAATTTAGGCCGAATAGAATTAGGTCTGTTTTAATCATCTAATCCTACAAGCACAAACAATCAAACATGGTAAGGACATACCTGATTCTGCTTAAGAAATAGAAGTCCTATTCTCAAATAAACACCTGAAAAAAAAAATCATCCATTCCACAAATCAATTTACAACGTTGATAACAATATAAGAAATGTAAACCCTAACCTTAATTCATCAAAACTAAAATCACCAAACACACCTTTCACTCGTGAAAATCGTAAAGTCACCAAATCTCCTATTCAACACCACGAAATAAAGAAACCCTAATTCATAAGAATACCTTTTCATCATTGTGCATACATTCACAAATCATCTTCAATAACATATATGATTAAATTCTCCTAAAAACTCAAGATCTATGAATTATAGTTCCATATTGACTCTTACTTTCTTCAATTGATTGTAGATATGAAAATCCCCAATTTCCACACTTAGGGTTTTCCTTCAATTTCCACCAAAGATCAATTCTCCTTCATTAATCAACAACACAAATCTTAGAAAGAGACATTCTAAATCAAACTAAAGGAATAGAAGAGATTACTTATGCAATTCCTTGAAGAAATCCACCTTGGAGAGTGTCTGTTAGGGTTTTTAAAAGTTTAGGAGGGGTTATGAGAGTTAAGACTGATTATAGGACGTATTTATAGAATTATAACTCAAAGGGATATAGGTTAGATGAAAGGAAAACAAAGCTGGCTGCTTAGAACTATTGGGTCTCAAAATAACATCTAAGGCCGCTGGCCTTCTTGGGTACGCCAGTGGCCTATCCTTGTAGCCGATGGCCTAAAAGCCGACGTACGACCAATTTCCTCAATTTGCACAATTTTCCTCCGAAGCTCCAAGCTGGTTTTTAAGCCGTCATCCATTGTATTTAGGCTATTAGCTTAGGATTATAGGCCGACGGCCTATAAGCCAGCCTGCTCTAAAATTGTCCAATCATTTATGTACGTCTTCCTTGAGTCCAAATTCATCTGTTCCAAGACAAAATATCATTTTAAACAACTATTTATTACCTGAATACCCCTCACTATGAAATATTTACTTATATATTACATCTCTTTCCCCCTTAAAGAAACTTTTGTCCTTGAAAGTTACCTGGTTCATTGAATAGCTTAACATATTTTGCTCGCATCTCCTCCTTAAGCTCCTAAGTAGCTTCTCTATCCGTCTAATTCGTCCATTGTATCTTCTCTTTAGTATCAATGATCTTCATGGGTCTTTCAACAGTAGTGAGATTAAGATGCACATCCAGTGGCTCTAACTCTGCTACATACTCGAGGTCTTTCATATACTTCCTTAACAATGACACATGAAACACATTGTGCACTCTCTCTAAACTAGGCGGTAAAGCTAGCATGTAAGCCATATCGCTCATCCTCTCTAAGATCTCGTATGGTTCCACTTACCTAAGGTTCAACTTGCCTCTTAATCTGAGTCTGACAACACCTTTGGTTGGCGAAATTTTAAGCAACGTATGCTCTCGAACCTAAAACTCCAAAGGTCTTCTTCTTTTGGTAGCATTGCTTTTTTGACGGTTCTGAGTAGCTTGCAATCTTTGTCGGCTCATTTGGACTTTCTTGTTGGCATCCTGTATCAATTATGTTCCCAAAATCTGCCTGTCACCTACTTCATCCTAATGAATCAGTGATTGGCACATCCTACCATATAAGGCTTCATAGTTCATAGGGTGGCATCCTAATTGAAGCTTGATAACTGTTGTTATATGCAAACTCCACTAGAGGCAAATAGCCATCTTAACTACCTTTAAAGTCTAATACATAAGCTCTCAACATGTCTTCAAGAATCTGGATTGTCCTCTCAGACTGTCGATATGTCTGAGGATGATAGGCAGTACTAAACATAACTTTAGTGCCTAAAGCCTGATGTAAGCTCTTCCAAAATCTTCCAACAAATCTAGTATCTCTATCAGACACAGTGGTTACTAGGACTTCGTGCAGTTTCACGATCTCTTTGATGTACAACTGTGCCAAACATTCCAATTTATACTTCGTCTTAATATGTATAAAGTGAGCTACCTTTGTGAGTCTGTCTACAATCACCCATACTAAGTTAAACTTTTCTCTTGTTCTGGTTAGGGCTATAACGAAATACATGGTGATATGCTCCCACTTCCATTATGGTACTAACAAAGGCTTCAACTCACCTGCCGGTCTCCTGTGTTCAATATTAATCATTTGATAGGTGTGGCACTTAGACACATGCTTAGCGATTTCTTTCTTCATGTTATTCCACCAACGCAACTTCTTTAGGTCATGGTACATCTTGTTTCCTCGTGGATGGATGGAATAACTAGAATAGTGTACTTCTCTCAATAACTCCTTCTTCAATTCTCCTTGTTCTAGCACACATAGTCTGCCTTTGTATCGTATCACACCATCTTCATAAATGTAGAACTCAGGTGCTCTATCAATCTCTATTCTCCTCTTTATCTCCAGGATACTCTTATCATCTATCTAGGCTGTTTTGATCCTTTTAATCAGAGTAGGTTGAATCTGTAGGTTCACCAATCTTTCACCCACTTGTCCAGTCACTATTTCCAACTCAAGTTTCCTTATGTCATCAATTAAGTGCTATTCTGATGTGATTAAGGCCACTAAATTCTCATTTCTCTTTCTACTCAAGGCATCTGCTACAACATTTGCTTTTCCAGGGTGGTACTACATGTCTACATCATAATCTTTTATGAGCTTTAACCATCTCCTTTGTCTCATGTTTAGCTCCCTTTAGGTAAAGATGTGCTTGAGACGTCTGTGATCGGATCTGTGTACACTTTACATCTTTCCCCATATAGGTAATGTCTCTAAAGCTTCAATGCATGAACTATTGCTTTTAGCTCCAGGTCATGCGTTGGGTAGTTTTTCTCATATGGCTTTAACTATTTGGAAACATATGCTACCACCTTGCCTCCCTGCATCAACACACAACCTAATCCTTGTATCAAGGCATTGCTGTATATAGTATACTCCTTATCACTCATAGGTAAAGCCAACACTAGGGTTGACACTAACTTCTCCTTCAATTGTTGTGTCAACTTGGTTAATGGAGTTGCTATCTTGGAAAAGTCTTCTACAAATCTTCTGTAATAACCTACCATTCTTAGAAAACTTCGGATCTCAGATACACTTTTAGGTCTTGGCCATTCGACCACTGCCTTCACTTTATCAGGATCCACAGAAATTCCATTCCCATCTATAGCATGTCCCAAGAAAGACACTTGTTCTAAATAGAATTCATACTTGGTGAATTTAGCATATAGCTTGTCATCTTGCAGCCTGGTCAGAACCAATCTCAAATGCTCTTCATGTTCCTCCTTTGACTTAGAATACACTAGCACATCGTTAATGAACACTACCACAAAAAGGTCCAAGTAGTCTCTAAAGACTCTGTTCATGAGATCCATAAATACTGCTGGTGCATTGGTCAAACCAAAAGGCATGACAACGAATTCATAATGCCCATACCAGGTCTTGAAAGCTATCTTCTGAATATCCTCTACTTTAACCTGTAGCTAGTGATATCTGGACCTGAGATCAATCTTAGAAAATATTATTGCTCCTACCAGCTGATCAAATAAGTCATCTATTCCAGCTAATAGGTACTTATTCTTGATCTCTACCTGGTTTAACTCTCGATAATCTATACATAATCTCATGCTCCTATCCTTCTTCTTTATAAACAACAATGGAGCTCCCCATGGCGACACACCAGGTTTGATAAACTTCTTTTGGAGCAATTCTTCCAACTGTGCTTTTAATCAGTAAGTTCTATAGGAGCCATTCGGTAAGGTGTCTTTGATATATGTAGGGTACTCAGCTTAAATCTATATAGAACTCTACTTCCCTCTCTGGTGGTAACCTTGGTAAGTCTTCTGGAAACACCTCAGGGTCTTCACACACAACAACTATCTGTATAAAATTTGTCTTTTGCTCCTTTTCTACTATTATAGCTGCCCAAGATGACTTTCCCCATAACTCAGAGGTAGGCAGAGTTGGAGGTCTTTATATATCAAGCCCATACTCAAATTGATCTCCACTTCGCAGCTAAATTATAGCAGTATATCACAACATGGTGTTTCATTAACCAATCTACTCTTAATATCATATCAAAGTCTACTATATTCATGAATACAAGATCTGCAAGTAGATGTCTACCCATCATCTCAATATCCATAATTTTACATATCTTATTCAGCCTAAACCCGCTCCCCAAAGGCATATTCATAGACAAGCATACATGCATAAGTTCAACATGCACACTGCAAATAGCAAAAAAAGATTCAGATATACTTGAAAAACTTGCACTAGTATCGAAGAGAGCATAGGCATTGTGTAGAAGTATGCGAAGCATACCTACTATAGTGTTTACACTAGAGGTGTCTCGATGCTGAAGTGCATATATCTTGGTTGGTGCCCTTTGTCCTTGTCTACCTTGAGTTAGTTCAACTCATCTGTGTTGCTGAACCCAAAAGCTTTTCGAGCTCCTTGCATTTAGTGACTTTGTGCCCTCTCTGCTTGCATTGGAAGCAATAAACTTGGGGAATGATTCCCTTTGTGCAAAACTTGTTCTATCTTGCCACATGAAAACATGCATTGTTAGGCCACTTGCATTCCTTAATGTCATGAGGTCCTAGGCATCTAATGCTCTTCTTTTCTGCACCCTGAATTACTTGACTGATCTGTAGTGTAACTGGCCTCTTCCCCCTATCTTGATAAAGAACATTGGTAGTTGGTCGCTTCCCATAATAGATCTAGCTCTTCTAAGTCTCACACCCCTTAATTTTGTTCAGGCCCTGCTCCACTGTCTTGGCTTTGTTGACCATAGTAAAATAGTTATTCAAGTCCATCAAATTGACCTAATAATGAATTTCAAGCTCTAGGCTAGTGATAAAGCTGCTCACTTTGGCCTTTGCATTTTCCTTTAGGGGATGTAGCAGAAACCTCATCAATCGGTGCAACTCAACTTCATACTCCTCTATTGTCATCTTACCTTGATGCAAAGTGTAATGCTCTTGAAGCATCTTCTGCTACACACTATCAGGAAAGAACTCCCTATAGAAGGCATGTTTGAACATCTCCCATGTGATTGCTCCTGCCATGTGTCTTTTAGTGCTCAACTATCGGTTGTTTGCTCTCTCGATAAGTAGGCAGGAGGCATATTCCACCTTTTTGTTGTTTGATATGTCTAAGGCAGCAAACGTCTTCTCTAACTCCTTTACCCATAACTGAGCCTCTAATGACTTCCTAAGCTATGGCTAAAAATTGTAGACCAAGTCTATAAACTTGTTTAGGCTGAGCACATCAGTGTGTTTTACTGCATATTCTCCATTTCCACCATTGCCATTATTCCTCTGTGCCTCCTGTCTCTAGGCCTTAGCATTGGCCTGCACGATTTGCATATCTTGCCTCATATTCTGCTGTTGTTGATTAACTACTCCCAACAGAACATTTTCTGCCTACATCAACTATGCGGCATCAGCTGACACTTGTTCTCCGGCAACAACATTAGGCACCTACTGTCCTACAGGTGGAGGCGGTGGTGGGGACATGTCTCCAGGTTCTTGGTTCAAGGGTGGCTGGTTCACAGGTGCTTATTCCTCATCACCATTTCCAGAGGAACCAGTATCAGGCTCTCCTTCTTGGCGACATTCTATCACAAGCATACAACAAAACATAAGACAAAAGGGAAAAACTAACTTCAAAGATTTAAACGCTATATAAACTACAAGATATTATAAAACTATCTATATAAACAACTCCTATTATTTCTCCCACTCATCAATACTCACCATCCTAAGGAGTTCATAACTTAATTCTAAAAAGATCATCAACCTAAGCTCTGATACCAAATAAGCTACAACGCCCTAAACTAAGGCATTACAACCCACCACTTGTCCTCTCTTGAAAGGCACACGCAAAGGCTATAATACACCTATAAACCACAAGATTCCATCATATAACTTCAAAACTCACATAAAGGAATACTTACTATAGAAAATCAAGAAACATGACTCTGAACTCATCCATGTTTGTATAAACCAAACCAACTGGAAAAGATTTCATAAGAATCATAAAACTAATAACTTAGAAAATCTTCACAATTGGAAATCTAAAGGAAATCTAATAAACTCATCATCATCAGCCTAACTCTAATCTAGCCATCTACATATCAGCTGGTAGTCAGTTCCACTATCGTCCTCCCCAGGCTCATGAATATATCAAAGTCAGATAAGTCATACACAATCTGGTCTTCACTTGAACCTAAAAATAAAAAGGTATGAGCATAAAGGCCTAGTACATCCAAGCCGAAAACACAGGCATATGATCATACATCAAATAGTTCACATACAACTTAAAATCTAATGCAGCAAACACCAATTATTATCTTTTTATTAATCCAGCATACAACACAGTTTAAGATTATCCACGATTAATCCTAAACTCGGAGCAACTCAAACTCCTTTAAAAGCAAGCAGTATAGGAAAATAAGTAATATAATACATATATGGTGTTGGAAATCTTCTACACACCTGGGTAATGTACTCGTATTACTCCTAATCTATCGGAATCATCTCAATGTACGAGTCCACTCGGGAAAACCTTACACAAAGATCATCTAGTTACCAGCATCAGTATCACATTTTGCGTGGTCTTTACCAACCACAGCCAAGCACATACAATACACTCTTAATTTAGGACGAATAGAATTAGGTCAGTTTTAATCATCTAATCCTACAAGCACAAACAATCAAACATGGTAAGGACGTACCTGTTTCTGCTTAAGAAATATGAGCCCTATTCTCAAATAAACAC
Organism: Combretum micranthum; assembly: GCA_024138025.1. Taxonomy (NCBI): domain Eukaryota; kingdom Viridiplantae; phylum Streptophyta; class Magnoliopsida; order Myrtales; family Combretaceae; genus Combretum; species Combretum micranthum. Next base: position 137,749 of record JAMXBD010001914.1, read on the forward strand.
CTGAAAAAAGAATCATCCATTCCACAAATCAATTTACAATGTTGATAACAATATAAGAAATGTAAACCTAACCTTAATTCATCAAATCTAAAATCTCCAACACACCTTTCAATTGTGAAAATCGTAGAGTCACCAAATCTCCGATTCAACACCACGAAATAGAGAAACCCTAATTCATAAGAATACCTATTCACCATTGTTCATACATTCACAAATCATCTTCAACAACATGTATATTTAAATTCTCCTAAAAACTTAAGAGCTATGAATTATAGTTCCATATTGACTCTTACCTTCTTTAGTTGATTATAAATATGAAAATCCCCAATTTCCACACTCAGGGTTTTCCTTCAATTTCCACCAAAGATCAATTCTCCTTCATCAATCAATAACACAAATCTTAGAAAGAGACATTTTAAATCAAACTAAAGGAATAGGAGAGAGTACTTATGCAATTCCTTGAAGAAATCCACCTTAGAGAGTGTTTGCTAGTGTTTCTAAAAGTTTAAGAGAGGTTATGAGGGTTAAGACTGATTATAAGATGTTTATATAAAGTTATAACTCGAAGGGATATAAGCTGGATGAAGGGAAAACAAAGGTGGTGGCTTAGAACTCTTGGGTCTCAAAATAACATCCAAGGCCTCCACTTAGGCCGGTGGCCTTCTTGGGTAAGTTGGCTGCCTATCCTTGTATGCCAGTGGCCTAAAGGCCAGCGTACGGCCAATTTCCTCAATTCGTACAATTTTCCTCCGAAGCTCCAAGCTATTTTTTAGGTTGTCGTCCATTATATTTAAGATGACAGCTTAGGATTATAGGCTGGCGGCCAATATGCCAGCCTACTGCAAAATTGTCCAATCATTTGCATACGTCCATTATTACTTGAATACCCCTCACTATGAAATATTTACTTGTATATTACACTGTTGATAAGGGAAGAGCCCTACTTGTTGTTATCTCAAGACATCTTCCAATTGATGAATCTGAAATGGCATCCTAAAGAAAACAACTAAATAGCAAAACAAACGAACATAAAAATTATAGAAAACAGATGGTTATTCTAATAAAAAGATATAAGTATGCAAAAGGCGGCTTAGAACAACAAATGAAAATTGACTTCCACTATTGTTGTAAGCCCTAGAAAATTTTAGTAAATAATCAAAATGAACTTCGAAAATAAACCCTACAAATGACTTCAAATTAAAACCGAACTTCAACTAGTCCTAAATCAGGAGCGAATATAGAAATTTCTTAATCTTAAGAAAATGAGAATTCTTAAAAATAAAATAAGAACTCAACGGTCTTCAAATCCAAAACCACTACGTTTGATAGATTCTATACGTAACTTTGACTCATAAAATCGGGTAATATAGAGCCCAAAAACAAATTATTAAAAAGTATATAATGATTAACCTTCGGAAATAAAACTCAATTCAAGAATTTTGAAAACGTTGAAAGATATTAAATACTTACAAAAAATAAAAATTTAAAATAAATTTCTCAAATTAAATATGTTGTATCAACATAAAACATCAGTTTCCAAATTGACAAAAATCTAAACCGGAAAATCACTCGGGAACCCTAAGTAGAATACAGTAGTTTAAGTTCGGCAATCTCGCGCCCTTAAACCTAGAGGCCGAGGTATAGTTTAAGTGTGTAGAATAGCTCGTAATGATATAAGGTCACTTAAAAATATTAGATTAGTAAATTTTTGACCTATTTCGAACCCGTTCGGATACAAACTTCGAAAAGCGTGTCCCGGGGCTCGAGATATAAAAAAATATACCATTAATATCGTTAGACTCGTATTTTTAGAGGGACTTCTAAAATATCAGTTTTATAATTTTTCAATAATTAGAATTATCTGATTTTGCGACTATATTCGTATTTCATTACTACCGGTAATTAACTAGTCTTTTGTACTATTCACTACTATTCATTTTACAATGTTATTATTCTTATAATGTAAATCTCGGTTTTCCTAGTAATTAAGTAAACTTCGAAAATCGAAAAACGAAACCCTAAACCGGTTTAGTTCAAGCTTTGCGAGAGGAATCTAGAAACCCTAGATCCGGCTTTCCTCCGGTTTCATATCAAAAGAACTTTTATAAAATAATTTAATGAGGAATATTGTTTTAAAGTATATTTTAAACCATGGAAAGTTTTGATTTCGAAAAATTTTCTATTCCGGGCCTTCCCAAGCTCCATTACGGAAAAATGAGCCTCGAAACTAGAAACTTGGAAAAATATTATTGAATAATCCTTAGAACCGAAATTTTATAAGGATTTTAAAAATATAAGTTTTATAATTTTTCGGGTTATAAAAATTACAGTTATAGTCCTTTCTCGTATTTTCTTTACTACCGGTAAAGTAAATATCTTGTCTACTATTTATTACTATTCACAAGTATAACCTGCTACACACAACCCATACCCTAGTCTTACATCCTTACAAACACTCATTATATTTTCTTTTCCAAGAAATTTTTGTTTCATAAATAAATTATCACATTTAATACTTTTATTTCATAAATTACAAATTTAACAAATTCAAATCTCTCCCTCTCTCTCTCTCAATGGATGGCCGGCACACACCCTCCCAATTTGCCTCCAATATTGATTTATTTTATCTCTTTTTGATAAATAAAACAAACCCTAATTCACTAATATAAATAATCTTTAACTTTCTCTCTCCTTCATTTCATTTCATTTGTTCAAAAAATCACAAAACTCTCTCCATTTTTCCCTCCTTGCCGTGAGCTTCGCTACCCTATCACACACACACACAAGCTTCTTTTCTTCTTCATTTCTTCACCAAATCCAACTTTAGGTGATGATTCTTAAGCTTTCCCACCATTTAATTTTTTAATGGCAACATTATTCATGTGTATTTTCACCTTAAATCCCCATGAGCATTTGCTAGGGATAAGAAAATGCTAATACATGAATATCAAGCCATCATAAGAGTAGATCTTGTGTTTGATGAGTTTTTGGTTGAGATATTATCATGTTCTTGCATGTAGAAGTAGAGATCTTGCATAAAAATATAGGTTCATGTTCCTAAACTCCTTTTCATGCATTATAAGTAGTAGATCTAGCACTTAGACACTCATATTATACTTGAAATTCATGTTCATATGGATATTTTGTCTTTTCATGCATTAATGCTCATAAAGATTTAGTCTTGTATATACAAATGTGGTAGTTAGTGGATCTTTACGTAGATAAGACAAAGAATTTAAAAAGGAAAAGTTTTTGTTAGAAATGTTCAAAAGAAAATTCGTATGACTTCAAAGAGCTATTTTGAAAACCTTTGTATCAACTTTAAAACTCATGTTTTATGTGAAAAAAGAAGGGTATAGGTACTAGGTATCATTAAGTAGTGATTTGTATAATTTGAAATGAGTTTTGATGAGATTAATGTGTAAAACAAGAAGTAGAATCAAGATAGAAAATTTTGAGTTATTAGTCAACTTGTGAAATTCGTAATTTTGAATGTTGGCCATAAGAACACCTATTATCTAAGCTCACAATAGAAGTTTTATGTATTAAATGGAGTCCTTAAGCAATAGGTTTCATAAAGTCTTAAATTTTAATGCATTGAACAAGTTTTTCCCAAAGAAATCATTCAAAAATTTAATTTCTAAAAATTCGGATTTTTGAGTAAATCCCATTTGAAAATATATTTGCAAAGTGTAAAATGCAAATTTTTATGTAGAAATAAAGGTCTTAGGTAGTATATGTTATGAAGACACAATATTAACCAAGATAACTAGAAATTCCTAAGAATGAGTTCAAAAACACAAGTGTGATATCAAAGTTGGAAAACTAGATTTTTATAAGTGGTTGTTATTGAGGTCATGCAAAATAAGAAGTTATAAAATTTTATTTTAGCAAAAATCATCAAGATCATGCATATATTAAACTCATCACATGTCATTCATGTTAGGAAATCATTCATATTTCATGTATACTTGAATCATCAAATAGAAACATTTCAAACAATTACAAAACTATTTTTTCGGAAATAGAGATCGTTACCAATCAGATCTGATCCCTCTATTTCGTGACCTAAATATTTTCAAAACGTGAAAATAATATTAGAATTAGATAAATATTTCGAAGTAGATAGAAATCGATATATAATTTGCAAAATTCCAAGTTAAAATGACCAAGTTATGGCCGTTTTAAGTTAGGATTTCCGCGAATAGCGAGAATTACGATTTTCATTAGTTTTGATATATAGTTTGGATTAGTTAAGTGATGAAATAATTATTAGGGTATTTCTTCCTTGTTAGGTGATCCCAAAATCGACGATTCCCTACCATTGGATTACTTTTACTAAGAGACCGGTGATCCAATGGCCGAGTGAGTTTTCTTCTTATTTTATTACCTTGTTTGTGCTTGTAGCTAGTTGCATTAGAATTATAGGAACAAGATAAAAATGGATATGAATGGGGTTGGGATATATGATGAGACTGTGATGAATGTATGCCAAAGAATACTAAAGCATATCGAAACCACGATTCGATTGGATAACTGCACTATTCATATTATTTCTGTTATGTGTATAATATTGGTTGGTCACTCTAAAGAATGTATGAATATTTTGACCTAAGTAAAAATTAAATTGGTCATGCATCGCATCGGACATATTGTATTTGGTAGTGTGCTACTCCTACGCAGGTCGATCGGTATGGTTCGAGGACTCGTTGGATAATGAGACCCGGTGCCAAAGCTCATTCATAGGGAACTAAGGTGCATCGGTGATGCATTCCATGGGTGAGCCTAGTCAAGTCAAGTGCTATGAGCTGAGGGCTTAGGGACCAGCAGCAGTCGTGTAGACTTTCAGTACCATCCTTAACCCAAGATACGGAGGGCGTAAATCCATTCTGTGTGTGGGTTCCGAATACCCATACATAATTGTTTGCTCATGTATTTGTTCATGCATAGCATATGCATGATTTATAACTTGCTTGTTATGGTACGGAATTAAGGGAATTCTCACTAAGTTAGTGTAGCTTATACCTCAATAGGTGTTTGAATGAACAGGTTATCTCAAATATGCTAAGTGGGGACCGAAATGGTTGGAGCCGAATATGACTTCGGGATTCCGGCATGAAATAATAATGCTTGAAGATATTAGCTAGGTTTGTGAATTGCTTTGTAATAGTTTTATGTAGTGAAATCTTTTGATGAATTGAAATTAAAGTATAGTGATTTGTATTTGAAGTATAATGAATTGCATTTCCTTTATATTGTTACTCAGGTTGTATCAATATAAAATGTATCACTCTAATGTGTCTCCTCCATGTGTTAGACGCCTTGTACATAGCATGGAACCTTCGCGTGACTGAGGCGGTTATTCCTAGGCTTTAATATTGTGTACGGCGGACTGCTACATTTAGGGTACCCTTTGGGGTGTGACAATTGCTCTGTTAAGCTTCAAAAATAATATTGAATCTAACGCCATTCCCCAGCAACGGCACCAGAAAACTTGGTTTGTTTGGTGTTTGGATTAATTGGATTTCAGTTCATACTGATCATTGAATGAGTTTTTCAAATTTACAAATGTTTTGTAAATCAGTTTCAATAACTACGGTCTCACAGGGCAAGCGCACTCATCAAAGGCACCATAGATAGTGATTTAGGTCGGTCCCAAGGGAATGATTGACAATTAGTGTACTCCCAACCTCATTCATTGTCTAGCCAAAGAATGGTTTAGAAAAACATAAAGAAGAAGCAACTATGCCAAGTTAGGTATATTCACAAACGTTTAATGGATAAAATAAGAAATAAGCCTGTAACTTCTATGGAACAACAATTCATGGTTACTTCACCAATTGCTTATCAAAATGATGTCTTAAAAACAATAAACTTCTTAAAAGCTGTTTGAATTTTGTGTTTATACCGTCGGATTATCTAATTTAAATTAAAGCTTCTCTCGAAGTCAGTAGTTTTAGATCTAGCTGAAACTAGTAATCTAAAATTCCAATTAAACCCGCATAATGAATAAGAATCCATTGTTTCGAAAAAAAAAAAACTCAATAAATTTTTAAAACAAGTGATAGAAAGTCTTCACCCATTCCTCGGTAAGAGGTGGTTAGGATCGACTCCATTAGCAACCACAGATCTATTCAATTGAATGATCTCTCAATCTATCCAATTGAAATCAATCATGGATCTTAAAGAGTGCACCACTCCTTTAAAAACCACAAGTTTAAGTTCAAGTCACTAATTACAGATACCTAATCAAATTAACTTGAAAGTGCATTTGAAATCAAATTGAATCAGGAATTGGATTCATAATCCCTAAGCTGTAAGAGTTTATTTCCCCATGGATTTATCAAAATAAGCACGAATTAAAATAAATAAAATATATTCGAAAGATTAATCAATTAATTTCTCAGAAATTCATAGAAATTACAAATATCGGGTCAAATTGATTTTACCTAGAAAACAGAAGAAATTCTCAAGTAATAAGAAATGGAAATTCTTTTACCTAAAAATTCTTCAAATTACTACTCTACGTTAATACTGATTTACACTATTGGTACATATTTGACAACGCGTGCTTACATGTTTATTTGTAGGCTACTAGGCATAGAAAGCATGTTCTACTTTATTAACAAGTGGTAGATTCTCTCTAATAGAATTTGTGATACTTTCCATGCACTCATATAATCGGCGAAAACACTCGTCGAAGGTTGTATGTGATCTATTGGTCGAAGCTCGTATAAAGCAAAATCGGGCTTGACTTTTGGAATTTCCAAAGTATACTATGCATTTTTTTCCATTGCTCTACGAGGGTAAAATTGAGAAAGTTGAGGCTCATATTACTGAGGCTCGAGGTAATTTTGATGGAGAATTAGTCTGTCAAAACACTTGTCGAGGGTCGAGATTTAAGGCTCAATAGTGTATTTTCTCTAGAATGATGCTTGTTCACTTCGACTGAAGTCAAGGGTCATGTCAAGGGCTTGCAATTGAGGCTTGATAGACCAATTTTTGCTGTCTTCTTCCTTTGTTTGGCCTCGACTGTGACTTTATAAGGCTCGACTTCTACAATCTTGACTTTACTTGTTGTTTTTTCACCAAATCTAAATCAAAACACTTTGATTACTCCTCATTGGATTCTAAGAGCTTTAAAATAACATTATTTATCAAAAACATAAATTTTACAGGATTTTATAAAAAATTCTTAGCGAAATGGGATCAAAATCCTATGAGAAATAGAGTAAAAGTGACTTACCACTCTCCTAAGGCTTGGAAGAATATCTAAAAAGATTTTTTTAAATGAATTTGGCCACGCTCCGATTTATTCCACGTTTGACACCAATAGATTTGAATAATTCTGATTCAATAACCCTCAACTGATACTGCGAACCCTGGGAATAACAATCCCAATACCTAAAAAACAAAGGAAAAACCTTAACTCGTCGCTTAAAATAAAAGCACAAAACTTGGCACAATTGATATAGACGCTACAATCAAAGAGGCTAATTTGATTGATAAGTCAATTATGAAAACAAGAATGCCATGAATTATGAATCTGATAAGTCTTTACAAGTTCTCACAAGAACTCTCAGAGAAACTCTCAAAACTCTATTATCTAAGTCTGTTTGAGACATAGCAGATATGACTATTTATAAAGACCTAGAAAACTCAAAAGACCAAAAAAAAAAGTAATTATAACATAAAAGATAAGTTAGCAGCCTAAATAACAAAGTTGGCGCCCATTAATTGAAATAAAAGTACAAAACATATGACATTGTCAAAGTTGCTCCTAGGCCAACATAAGGCTGGCGGCCTACTCTTCAAAGCCGATAGTGTTTGCTTATAGAGTGGTAGCCTATAGTCTAGCTTTGCTCTAATTCACCCATAATGCTTCTATTTTGCTCCTGTTCATCCTAATTGACTCTTGTTCCTTCTCATTTTCACATTAGTCCCTCCTTCTTTGGAAGGATTTGTCCTTGAATCTGCACGTCCATGAGTCTTTGATGGTCCTTGATGCTTCAAACAAAATTGATGCACTTGTTGCTTGGATAATTTGGTCATCTTTTCATCCTTGGAGTCCTGCAATAAAGAATTTTTCTTTCCAGAAATAGACACAATATGATTGTTAGTTCAACTTGCCTAGTAATATGACACTCTTAACATTGCTCACAAGTGTTTCACTCTTATTTTTTCCTTGAGCACTCGTATGTTTGCCTCTTACTCTAAAATCTCTCAATAACAAAAGATGATCCTCATGAGCTTCACTTGGATTGATAGGTGCTAATTCCACATGTTGGTTATTCAAATTAAAGGAATAGCAATTCTTGAAACCATCATATAAAACCACCTATCAAATTACCATGATTGGCCCAATAGAATGTGCCTCGCATGCATTGACGCTACATCATAGAGGACTTTATCCTTGTAGCTACCAATTGAAAACTCTAATAACACTTGTTTCGTCACCTTCACTTCACTACATTCATCAAACCATTGGAGTTTATAGGGATTAGGATGCTTCAATGTAGGTAAATGCAGCTTTTCTATCAATAAGGTTCTAACAACATTAGTACTACTTCCATTGTCAATTAATAACCTATAAACTTGATTGTGCACTAAACATCTGGTATGGAAAATTTGTTCTCTTTCCACTTCCATCTTCTCTTTCACTTGCTGAATTACTTCCTTCCTTCCAATTGCAATCAACTTTCCTTGTGCAGGCTCTTCATTAATGACATCCTCAAGTAGTGGAATATCATCATTAGAACTCTCACTCTCAATGTCACCATTATCCTTTACCACCACTACCCTCTTTTTTGGACATTCAGAAACAATATGCCCAAGCCCTTGACATTTAAAACATTTTATATCATGTGCTCTAGAAGAGGATTTATCAGTTTTACCTTTGACAAGAGAATCAGGCTCCTTAATCTTCACTTCATCCTCTGATTTTGATGCTGATTTATGCTCTTCCCAGTCTAATTTCCATGATGATCCATATGATGAACCATACCTGGATTTCAGTTGCTTCTCTACTTTGATGGCTTTATGAAGCAATTCTTCCATCTTTACATAGGTGTGCAAATTAACAATATTAGTAATATCTGGATTCAAACCACCAATAAATCTAGCCATTGTTGCCTTACGATCCTCTTCCATACTAGCCCGTATCATCCCCTTTCCATTTCCTGATAATATTCCTCAACACTCATTGAGCCTTGAGTCAAACTCTGTAGTTTCCTGCACAAATATCTATAATAATGACTAAGGATGAATCTCTTCCTCAACATAATTTTCGTCTCCTCCCACGAGCTAATCGGTCTCTCTCCATATCTCCTTCTATTCAAAATAAACTGATCCCACCAAATACTGGTGTAATCGATAAATTCCATAGCTGCCAATTTCACCTTCTTTTCCTCAAAATAATTATGGCAGTCAAATATGTCACACCCCGAAAGGTACCCTAAACGTGGCAGTCCGCCGTACATAATATTAAAGCCTAAGAATGACTACCTGATACGAGAACCTTCGTATTCACGCGTGAGAACCCCTTGGATATTGCGAACCCCCAACACAATGAATAGAAAACCCACGGATGCCTTTGATTTCAATCCCTAAGAAGGATTAGATATCAGATTTGTCTTAGGTTGTTGATCTTAAAGAATTAGGATAACAAACCCTAATTGCGAAACACTCCACAAAGAAGGTGATCGATCTTCTTTGAATGTTCCTAAAGCATGTATTCTATCAAGAACACAAAGATTTCAAGCAAAAGCTTTGGTTTTCATTCAACAATAATCTGTTTTAACAAACAACCAAATAGGTTTATAAACCAAAACAAAGGAAAACAAAACGTCAAAACAAGGAATTCAATACGTCCTAAATGTTGGCTGGCGGCCAATCAAAGATGGCAGGCGCCATGAGCATTATGGAGCAAATTGTAAAGTTTGAAAAATTGGCCAGGGAGTCATGGCCGCGGCCATGGGATAATGGCTGCGGCCATTCTTGTTTCTCTGCACAAATCAGCTTTCCTTGGCCCTATTTGATAATTACTTGAAAAATATTGAAGTATACTTGCTCCATCCTTGTTCCAAAGCCTTGATAACCTTGTGATTCATCCTTAGCATGCTCTAATAAGCCTTGGAAGTGATTATTGTAGGCTCGTTGAATCTTCTTAGCTCTAGCTCTTGTGATTGGTCCTTGAGGAAAACTTATTGGACTTGAATTTCTTTGAGGTTCCATGGTTGCCACTTGGTCTTCATGTTGATTCGGATCTAAACTTTGGACCGTTGGCTCTTCTATAACATTCCCCCTCTCCTCAAAAGGATTCGTCCTCGAATCAAAAGTATCACCTACATCAAAAGGACTAAGATCAGCAACATTAAAGGTTGCACTAACATTGTACTCACCTGGTAAGTCCACTTTATAGGCATTATCATTGATCCGTTCAAGTATCGGAAATGGACCATCTCCTCTTGGACTCAATTTAGACTTTCGTTGTATTGGAAACCGCTCCTTGCGAAAATGAACCCAAACCCAATCTCCGGGTTGAAAAATCATAGGTCTCCTTCCTTTGTTCACCCTTGAAGCTACCTTGGCATTTTGTTGCTCAATCCGTCTTTCACCTGTTTATGTAGCTTCCTCACAAAATCTGCTTTAGATTTAGCATCAAAACTAACAAACTTGTTAGGCTAATGGCAATAAATCAATAGGGTAATAGAGGATTAAAACCATAAACAATCTCAAATGGAGAACAATGATAGTGCTATGAATAGCCCTATTATATGCAAATTCCACAAATGGTAAACAATCCTCCCAGTCCTAATGTTCTCTCTATGATTGCCCTCAACAATTGAACCAAAGTTCTTTAACCACCCTCCGTTTGCCCATCAGTTTTGGGATGACAGGTAGTCGAAAACATAAGCTTAGTTCCCAACTTTCCCCACAAAACTCTCCAGAAATGACTCAAAAATTTTACATCCCTATCACTAACAATGCTTTTAGGTATGCCATGCAATCGCACAACCTCTCTAAAGAACAAATCAGCAATATATGTTGCTCATCAGTTTTATTACATGGGATAAAATGAGCCATTTTTACTAAACCTATCAACCACCACAAAAATACTATCATGTCCTTTCTAGTCCTAGGCAAGCCAAGAACGAAATCCATAGACACAGCAGTCCAGGGTTCATCAGGAACAGGCAATGGTTTATATAGCCCATGTGGTTGCAGTTTAGATTTAGCCTCTTTACATGTAATGCAAGTTTTACAAATTTTATGCACATCATGCCTCATGCCAGGCCAAAAGAAATGTTCATGTAGCATATCATAGGTCTTATCTACCCCGAAATGCCCCATTAAGCCCCCTCCATGTGCTTCCTTAACCAACAATTCCCTTACAGATCCTTTAGGAATGCACAACTTATTCTTTTTAAATAGAAATCCATTGGATACAAAGTAATCATTAATTCCAGTCCCATCAACACAAGCAGAAAATACTCCAGAAAAATCATCATCAGTAAGATACATTGCTTTTACCAATTCAAATCCTAGCAAAGAAGTACTAAGAGAATTTAGTAAAGCGTACCTTCTTGAAAGTGCATCAGCAACAATGTTCTCCTTACCTTGCTTACTTGATCACATATGGGAAAGTCTCAATGAATTCTACCCATTTCGCATGCCTCCTATTGAGTTTGTCTTGACTCTTTAGATGCTTCAAACTCTCATGATCGGTATGTATGACAAACTCCTTAGGCCAAAGGTAGTGCTGCCATGTTTGCAATGCACGCACTAAGGCATACAACTCCTTGTCATATGTTGGATACTTCAATGCCGCTCCACTCAACTTTTCACTGAAGTACATTAGTGGCTGTGATCCTGCATTAAAACAGCTCCAATCCCTATACCACTAGCATCACATTCAATTTCAAAAGTTTTATCAAAATCAGGCAAAGCAAGCAATGGTGCGTTACACAATTTTTCTTTAAGTTCATTAAAAGCAAGTTCTTGTGTATCACTCCATACAAATCCAACATTCTTCTTAACTAACTCATTCAAAGGTGCAGCAATAGTGCTAAAATCCTTGATGAATCTCCTATAAAACCCAGCAAGTCCATGAAAACTCCGCACTTCACTAGCACTCTTAGGTCTAGGCCATTCCCTAATTGCCCTAACCTTTTCCTCATCAACCTCCACTCCTTGACTAGAGACAACAAAACCTAGGAAATTAACCTTATCCATGCAAAAACTACACTTCTTAAGGTTGGCATATAATTTCTCCTCTCTTAGCTTTGTTAACACTAGTCGCACATGCAAAACGTGATCATTTAGACACTTAGAGTAAATCAGAATATCATCAAAGTAAACCACAACAAATTTACCTAAGTAGTCACGCAACACATGATTCATCAATCGCATAAAAGTACTAGGTGCATTTGTAAGACCAAAAGGCATGACAAGCCATTCATACAAACCATACTTAGTCTTAAATGCAGTTTTCCATTCATCGCCTACTTTCATGCGAATTTGATAGTAACCAGATTTTAAATCAATTTTGGTAAACAAACATGAACCATACAATTCATCCAACATATCATCTAACCTAGGTATAGGATGACGATACTTTACAGTGATTTTGTTGATGGCTCTGCAGTCTACACACATTCTCCAAGTCCCGTCCTTCTTAGGCACTAATATTACAGGAACCGAACAAGGACTCAGACTTTCTCTCACATACCCCTTCTCTAACAACTCCTCAACCTGCTTCTGGATCTCCTTCGCCTCACTAGGATTAGTTCTATAGGCAGGTCGGTTGGGTATGACAGCTCCAGGAATGAAGTCAATCTGATGCTCAATGCCTCTCACAGGTGGAAGTCCACTAGGCATCTCTTCAGGAAACACGTCTTCAAATTCCTGCAATAAATCAGAAAACACACTAGGCAAAGATTGGTTAATCTCATTAGTTGCCAAACAAGCCCCTTTGTACAATAGTACAAATATAGGTCGATTGGCATGCAAAGCATATCTAACCTCACTCGTCCTAGCAATCAAGCTCACATTCTTACTCTTTTTCTCTCTAGGCCGATTTTTATTTTGCTTTTCACTCCCCTCTTTCTTTCACTCAACTCACTTTCATCACTCTCTTTATTTTCACTCTTTTTCTTCTCTCTCTCAAAAGTGCTTTTTCTACTCTCACGCTCTTTTCTTTCGGCCTCTTCTCTCAATCTTTCCAAAGCACATTGGTCTTCATACACTTCTTTGGATGACAATGGTGTTAAAGTAGTTTTTCTGCCATCTTTGGTGAAAGTGTATCGATTGGTGTAGCCATTATGCACTGTTTGTCTATCAAATTGCCAAGGTCTTCCTAATAGAAGATCACTAGCATGCATAGGAACGACGTCACATAATATTTCATCATGGTATTTGCCAATGGTTAGAGAAATTAAAGCTTGCCTATTTACCTTAACCTCACCACAATCGCTAAGCCATTGTAGTTTGTATGGTCTAGGATGGGGTACAGTAGGCAACTCCAATCGTTAATTAGAAGTGTACTTACCACATTAGTACAACTTCCTCCATCGACAATCACACTACAACCTCTCCCTTGCACAAGGCCTCTAGTGTGGAATAAATTCTCTCGCTGCTCCTCCTGGCAATCTTCCTTCAGCTGTGTATTAAGTGCACGCCTAGTAACCAATATTTCAACCTTTTCTGGCTCATCAATGCTACCCTCATCACTACAGTCTTCTAATTCAGGCATGGCTTCCTCCTCTTTGTCACTATCAGCTCTCATCATCAGTGACAACTTCCCCATTTCTCACCACCATAGTTCTCCTATTAGGGCACTCCCTACTAATGTGTCCAACACCTTGACACTTCCAACATTTAATATCTCGATTTCTACCCTTCTGATCATCTACTTTAGGTTTCTCAGATGAAACCCCACCAGACTTACTCTTTGCTACATCAACTGTAGACTTATTTCCACCTTTAAATTCAGATTTTCCATATCCTTTCCAATTATTATTATAGCTTGAAGAAGATTTGGAAACATACCTGTTTGAACCTTTGCCATGAAGTTGCTTCTCGATTTTGATGGCAAGATGTACCATCTCCTCCAACTCGACATATGGTAGCAACTCCACTTTATCAGCGATTTCTTTGTTCAAGCCACCCAAGAACCGTGCCATGGTGGATTCTTCATCTTCAACCACATCAGCCCTCGTCATGATCATCTCCATCTCCTTGTAGTAGTCCTCTACACTCCTACTACCTTGTCTCAACACTTGAAGCCGCTGAATCAATTCCCTTTGAAAGTACTTGGGAACGAAACGCTTCCTCATCACAGCCCTAAGCTCCTGCCAAGTATCAATAGGGTACTCCATATTCCTTCCCTACTTGTCACCAACTGATCCCACCAAGATATAGCATAATCTTGAAATTGGGTAACAGCCAATTTCACCTTTTTCTCCTCACTAAATTGGTGACAATCAAAAATCAACTCAACTCGCTTTTCCCATTGCAAATAAGCTTCAGGATCAGACTTACCCTGAAAGATAGGAATTTTCAACTTGATACTCCCCAAATCTCGATCTACATAATCATCATTCCATCTATTCCTAGCAACGGGATAATTCCCTGCATTCTTCCTCTTCCTATACCCCTACCGCCTCTACCACCTCTACCTCTCCTATTGAATATCATAGGTGGACTATCATCATACTCCTCCTCCCGATACTCATTAACATCCCCCACATCATCAACCTGGGGTGTGGTAGAACTAACTCCTCTATTTACTCCCATAGGACTCGCCTCCTTCTCAACAGCTTGTAGTCTCAAATTCATATTTTCTAGAGACTCCTTCATATCCATCATCGTCTCGATTAGACGCTTATACTCAGATGCTCTAGCGTCTTGCATCAAAGCCCCTTCTTTACTACCTCCGTCCCTACCTTCAATCACACCCTTACCCGACATCTTTTCCTGCAAAACAAATAATCGTTAGCAATAATAAAGTTCAATTTCCTCACAAGCGCTCCCTTTCGTGTTTATCACTCACAAGATGGGGGTGTTCACTCGTGTTTCTCTAATCAAGATGCCACACACAGGGTTTCCCTCACACCTCTCGAGCCTGTTCTTTTCGTGTTCTTAATCGAATCACACTCTTAGAACAATTCCAAGAATTTCGATACCAAGGTGTTTAGAGTGATACAATGGACAATTTCAAGACTCTTCGAATCAGACAAACGAGAATTGAAGAAAACTCAACGAACTCTACACAAGAATTATATTGTTGGAAAGACACTCAATACTCAAGACAAGAATTGATCTTTGGTGATTTTTTTTTTAATTTTTTTTTCGATTTTTTTTTTGAACTCAAATCTCAAGAATAGAGATTTTCAAACCCTAATCTTTCGCTTGTAACAACAAAAAGATCACACACACGAGATATCTAATAGTCCGTTCAATTGATGAACAAACCCTAGGAACAATAAAGATTCAATCTTTTTTTTTTTTTTTCACTAACAAGAATCAGATTTGATCTTGATGAACAATCCAAGAATTGAAAGCAAGAAACAAAAGATTAATAGAAAGAACGATATAACCTGATCTAGAGCCTAGGCTCTGATACCAAATGATACGAGAACCTTCGTATTCACGCGTGAGAACCCCTTTGGATATTGCGAACCCCCAACACAATGAATAGAAAACCCACGGATGCCTTTGATTTCAATCCCTAAGAAGGATTAGATATCAGATTTGTCTTAGGTTGTTGATCTTAAAGAATTAGGATAACAAACCCTAATTGCGAAACACTCCACAAAGAAGGTGATCGATCTTCTTTGAATGTTCCTAAAGCATGTATTCTATCAAGAACACAAAGATTTCAAGCAAAAGCTTCGGTTTTTCATTCAACAATAATCTGTCTTTACAAACAACCAAATAGGTTTATAACCAAACAAAGGAAAACAAAACGTCAAAACAATGAATTCAATACGTCCTAAATGTTGGCTGGCGGCCAATCAAAGATGGCAGGCGGCCATGAGCATTCTGGAGCAAAATTAAAGTTCGAAAAATTGGCCAGGGGAGTCATGGCCGGCGGCCATGGGATAATGGCTGGCGGCCATTCTTGTTTCTCTGCACAAATCAGCTTTCCTTGGCTCTATTTGATGATTACTTGAAAAATATTGAAGTATACTTGCTCCATCCTTGTTCCAAAGCCTTGATAACCTTGTGATTCATCCTTGCATGCTCTAATAAGCCTTGGAAGTGATTATTGTAGGCTTGTTGAATCTTCTTAGCTCTAGCTCTTGTGATTGGTCCTTGAGGAAAACTTATTGGACTTGAATTTCTTTGAGGTTCCATGGTTGCCACTTGGTCTTCATGTTGATTCGGATCTAAACTTTGGACCGTTGGCTCTTCTGTAACAACTATCTATGTTACAATTTGATGGGTGCGCTTGCCCCGTGAGACCATAGTTATTGAAATTGATTTAGAAAGCATTACAAATTTGAAAAACTCGATCAATAATAATTTGAATTGAAATTCATTTAATCCAAACACATACAAAAACAAACTATTATGATGTAGCAAACGCTGGTGGGACATCCATGTAAGCTTCTTCCTGTTGGTCCCTATGAAGGAATGCATTTTTGACATCAAATAGATGAAGTGGCCAATCTAAATTGGTGGCAATTGATAGTAAAAATCTTACCGTATTAATTTCGCTATTGGTGAAAATGTTTCTTGGTAGTCAATGCCATATGATTTTCTGTATCCTTTTGCAACAAGCCTCTTATCAATCTATGGCTCCATCTGCCTTATATTTAGAAGATAACACCCATTTACATCCTACCATTTTCTTGTCTTTCAGTTGTGTTGTGAGCTCTCACGTATTATTCTTTTTGTAGTGCTGCTATTTTTTTAGTTATTGCATGAGTCCATCTAGGGCCATTCAAAGCCTCTTGAATTGTGTTTGGGATGTGCTCAGATGATAGCTTATGCACAAATGTTTTGAGTGGCTATGACATTTTCTTAGTGCTAACATAATTAGCAATTGGATATTTAGTTCCTTCCTTGCTAAAGTTTGGGGAATATCAATTTGGTGGCTTTCCCCTATTGTACCTGGGAGGCAATTTATATTCGACAAGAGTATCTTCATCATTATTAGAAGAGGGACTAAGGAACTATATCTCAGGATTATTCTCAGGAGTTTGGTCAATTGATACTGAATTAAGAGGGGACTAAGGTTGTTCTTGTCCTTGTTGAGTCTCTACCTCATCATTTCCTCCTTCTTGCCTATCTTTTATGCTATGTTGAGTCTTTACCTATTCATTTCCTCCTTCTTGCCCATCTTTCATGTTATTTCTTGTCTTCTCATCTTGCTTTACTAGAGGCATAATTTCAACTCTAGTCATTTCCTCATTTGTGTCTTGAAAACATGGCCATTTTCACCCAACAAACATAATTCATATTAGTCTCTTCAATCTGCTCCCCATGAAGAGAATAATGTGAATTTGGCTTCGAAAGAAATATCTAGTTTCTAGAAATGTAACATCCATATACATTTGCCTTGTTAGAGGATCATAACATCGGTATCCCTTTTTATGTTACGCATTGCCCAAAAATATGCAACGAACTGCACATGTATCAAGTTTGGTCCTTTAATGCTTCTGAAGATAGACATGAGCCACACATCTAAATATTCTCGATGACAATATAAGAATGGATGGTAAAGGTACATAATATGCAAGAGATTGTAATGGGTCTTTAAATTTAACACTCTAGGGGGCATTCAATTCATTAAGTAAACTGTATTTGTAACTACATCTGTCCAAAACCTTTGAGGTACATTATTGCTATTAAAAAAAACTGAGCCATTTCTAGGATGTGTCTATTCTTTCTCTCTATGATGCTGTTCTACTGTAGAATTTGAGAGCATGCTGTTTCATGGTATAATCCATTCATTTGAAAATATTCCTACAACTCTTTATTATCATATTCTCCTCCATTATCAGAATGAAGGACTTGAAGTTTAGCAGACAATTGGGTCTTAATCATAGTATGGAAAGAGCGAAAAATTCTAGTAACCTTATTTTTACTTTTCATCAAGTAGAGCCACATCATACGTGTGCAATCATCAACAAAAGTCACAAGCCATCTAATTCCTAATGAATTTGAAATGGAACTAGTCCCCAGACATCAGTGAATCAACATAAATGGTGTATCGCACCTTTTTGAACTTATTGGGTAGGAAACTTGGTGACTTTTTGCTAGAATGCAAGTTTTACATTTTAACTTTATGCAATCTAAATTAGAGAACAATCTTGGAAATTAATGTCTTAAGTAGGAAAATGATGGATGTCCTAATTGAAGATGCCATAACCAAATATCTGCTCTTTTTCATACATTTGACTAACATTGTTGGCTTGACCAATACTAAGATAATCCACGTAGTATAACTCCCCTCTTTAAGTACTACAACCAATAATCTCCTTGGTGAGAATATCTCAACACAAGCAAAATTTAGGATAGATTAATACACAATAGTTCAATTCTTTAGTAAGTTATCCAATAGATAACAATCTATTTCAAAGAGTTCGAACAAGTACAGTATTTGATAAAGAGGGAGAGGATGAAAGTTCCACTTTTCCAACCCCTGTAACAGGGTATTTCACACCATTTGCATTAATGTTATATGTCCATATTGGTTAAGTTGTTTTGGAAAAACCTTGTGGGTCGAATGTCATGTGATCACTTACTCCTAAATCAACAATCCAATTGCCGTTAGCTGATTCGTTTTGTTCAAAAGAGCAATTTTACTGTAGCTGGTGTTTGATTCCATATATTTGATATTCATGATGTTAAGTCTATAAGTATTGATGAATCTGTTGGGGAGCTTTGTATTGAAGGTATGATCTCCCATTCTCAATTTTTTAGAAATCCATCTCTCTTTCTCACCGCATGTATTTTTTTTTTATCCTTCTATTAATCCACAAAAAAAAAAAAAAAAGTCATGCAGGTCCTAATCTAATGCTCTCATACCATGTAGAATGATATTCTCTTTTATATATGTTCATTGTTGAATACATGTTTTTTTTATATAGGCTATACAAAAGTGCTAAAAAGGAAAGAAATAACTATTTTACATGAGTTATGCCTAAAATTATGGTAATACTTTAAATGATCCTAATTCCATAATTTTAGCAGAATAAAGATAGTCTAAGTCAAAGAAAATTAATGATAGTCAAGTCAACATTATTACCTAAAAAAAAAAAATTAAGGAAAGACTTGTTTTAAGTTTCTATCTTTCTTGAAAGAGGAAATTTTGCACATGTTTTAGGGCAGAGACAATGTTTTATAACAAGGAATTATCATATTTTATTTTTAGGAAAAACTCATTTGATAATTTTAAAAGTTTAGTTAAGTACCTATTTTTATTCTAATGACAAATTTCCCAAGTGTTGAAAAAAAGTCTTGATAGTTAGTTTTATAAAATGAGAAGTTCCAAGTCACATCTTTTGAAGATTTTATCATGACAACATCACTTATGACCATGTACATGCATGAGTAATAAAATATAGCTATTATGCCAAAAACAAACTTCTAGCATAGACTGAGGAAAAGAATTAAAGATAAATAAGCAAGAATAAAAATATCAAAATAAAATTATGTGAGTCTTAGCTTGAAATCAAGGCTCTCAAGGACTGATTAAATCCAATCACCACAAAAAAGAAAAAAGAAATAGCAAGAAAATATCAAGAAAATATGAGAGTTTAAGATTTATGTCAAGGCTTCCTGGGACTTAGAAATGAACAAGTCTCCTTAGATGGCAAAATAATTAAGAGCAAAATGAATATAATGGAAGCCTTAGAATTTTTGAGCAGGGCATTCCCAGGACTTATATTATGGACAATTCCCCTTTTATTTTGACTTGATTAAGGACAAATTTAAGACTAGATATTGACTAGTCTTATTTATTAGTAAGAAATAAATAATAAGCAAAGAAATAAGAGCATTAAATAAAAGTTAGATTAGTGAGCTTTGGACTTTATAGATATATAATATATATCACATATATTTACTATCATAATATCAAAGTTAAAGTTAGAAACAATATTTCAACATAATGTAAACATGGATGAAGTTAACAAAATATAAACAATATGTTATTTCCATGCATCATAGGGATTTTAGAAACATAATATACAGATTTTTCATGTTATGTTAACATAATCTAAGAAAGGAGTTTAGTGTTTTAACTAAGATGGAGATGGATATGGGAAATTGAGAGGGAAGAAATGGATGTGTGTTGTGTATGTATGTGTGGCATAAAAAAGGAGAGGGAGAGGAGAGTTGTGGAGAGAAATTGAGAGAAAAATTTGCAAGAGTTTTGTTAAGGTGAGGAAAATGTGTATACGAAGTAAAGGAGGGAGGTGGTATTTATAAAGGAAAAAAATGAGGTAATCAAAGATGTAAAAATAACTAAAAAAGAAATAAAATATGAGAGAAAAGGAAAAGGGGCAACATTTGTAAGGGTAAGAGACAGGAGAAAAAAATTAATTTAAATAAAAAAGTGTAATAAAGTATCATAAAAGTTAAGTAAAAAATAGTATTGGAAAAGAAAATATAAGAAATAGGAGTGTAAGATGTAAGAGTAGGTGTAAGATAAAGTGGAGAGAAGTGAATAGTATTAAATAGTAATGAATAGTAGATAAGACAAATAAATTACCTATAGATATAAAAATACGTGTATATTAGCTATATCTGATGTTTTTATAACCTAAAAAATTTGTAACTAATATTTTTATGAAATGAAAAATTTGTAACTAATATTGTTATTCAGTTTTGTTATGTTGGTTTGCATACTACCGATCTAGTGCGGAAACTATTTAACTGACGAAATTTGATTTGAAAATTTAGATATCATATTATAGAAAATAATTTTCATTATTTTATTATTAATATTAATTAAATTATATTTCTTTATTTATGTGTTCATTATCGGATACGAAAATAGATCCCATAAAGGCTTGAAACAATCGAAATTTTTTCAAATTTGATCATTTTAGGACTTATAACATATATGTGGTTCATAATTTAAATTCATAATATTTTTCTAATTAATTTAGTATTTTGTGGTTTTAGAAGTCGTCTGATCAAGTTTGGATTTTTTAGGGTTTACGGTTGACTCAGTTTGATTTTAGGGTTTCGGTTCCATTTTCGAGTCTAAGATTTTACTTATAAGATTATCACAAAATTTTGAGACTTTTCAATTATATGAAATTATTTCTTATTATTTTATTAATATATATTATTTAGATGTACTGCCTCAATTTATGTGTTAGAAATCAAATAGATGAATTGTCTAGGGTAGGGTTTTCGGATTGATTAAGCTATTGGATCATTTCGTTAGTGATATGTTTTTGCTAAATAATTTACTTTTAGGGTTTTAAGTTCTATTTAATTCATCTGATATCTTAGGGTTTTTTAATATATCTGGTCCCGGTTAAGGCTTCTAGGGTTTTGGAATTTTTTGGGAATCCGGGTTTCATTTAATTTATATGATATTATAAAGTTATAAGATTTATTTGTTTCAATCTAAGGTTTTTGATATTTTGATATGATCTAATATGTTTTAAGATTTTAGTTCTAATGCGAATTTTGGGCTTTACAATGTTTTTTTATTTATTTAACTAGAATTCTAATTAATTTTCTAGTATGATCTCGATCTACATTTGTTGGTCCTATTGAAATAATCAAGGATTGGGGGGGGGGGGGGGGGGAGAGGGAATTGATTATAATATGAAAATTTTCACCTTTTTAAAATAAAAACAAAATATTTATTGAAAACTGTGAGAACAACTAAATAAATAAAATGCAATAATTAAAAGATCAGAGTTAGAAGATCAGGCAGCAAATTATAATGGTTCCGCCTTATGCATCAGTCCACTCTTCCAGCTGCACGCGGGGTCCCGTTGTCTTAACCAGTTGTGTTTTACTATATCAAATTCAAATGAGAGTTCAATCAAGCCACCGTCTTGGAAAAGTCTCACTATTGAGTCTCCCTAGCTTAAACTCTAAGCTAACACTCAACATAGTAATAAATACTCTCACACACTTCTCAAGAAGTAACAAATCTTTGAGGATTTAAAAATATAAAGTTCCTCTACAATTAAGCTCAATAAAATATAGGAATAAGCTGCTTGTGAAAGAAGAAATTCTTCTTTTTATGCGAATCTGAATGCGTGTTATTCTCTATTTTTGCTTCTGATTCCTTAAATATATCTCTTAATCACCAACGGCTATTTCCTCAAAATTAGAAGATGTATCTCTCTTCCTTATTTGTTATGATATGAATTTGAATTTGAAAGATATGAACTGTTATGATCTTATCCAAGACATTAGATGTACCGAGATCTTCTCTTGAATCCTAACTTTGGATAAACTTGAAGTAGTCTTGTTATAACCCGAGATCTTCTTCAGATTTGAAACTGAGTGTTATCTTTCTTCACGAAATATTTTAAAAAGAAAGAAGCATAAACTAACAAGATTTTTCTTGATCTTTGCCGAAACGTAATCTTTCTAGTGAATTTTCAAAAATGAAATCTTCCTTATCCGATGTAGGACGTGATAAGCTTCAATTGTTGCCAAGATATTCTTGTCATAAACTTCTTGATAGATTTGAATAAACAAACCTGATATTGTAATCTTTATCTAAAAGATAGTTGTGATATCCCTTAAAAATATGAAGACTTATTCTCTTATAACAAACTTTATCCTCAATCTATTTACTTGTAATAAGTCTTATCTTCTAATAGAGAAAAACATCATAATAACTTTGTCATATAAAAAATCATGTATTTTGGTAAAAATAATTTGAAAGATCAAATTATTTTATCTATATATAAAAAAACTTGAAAACATCTTGATGTGATTTGATCCCATGATATTAAATCTAACTTTAGTGTAACACATCAAGTATATTACCCAAATATACTTTGACAAGTAGAGCTGGGTTTTGACAAATATTAAAACAAAGTTAATCACTTTTAAAATCAACTTAAAAATTCGTATCCAGCTTTAAAGGTTCTGAAACAGCTTCTGTTAACTTTATTTATCTATTGATGAAGGTCTGAAATGCCTCTTGATAAGCATATTTGTCTACTAACGTAAATTCTGAAAATGCTTCTAACTAGCTTTTTAAGCATATGTTTCTACTAATGTAAATTTTGAAAATCTTATGACTAGCTTGTTAAGCATATAGAGTTTCACTGAAAGTTCTGAAAATGTTTGAAAGACTTTCTTTAGATACAAAACTTAAACGAAACTTCTGAAATAACTGACTTTGTAAAAACTCATTTATACAACTATCAAAGGTTTCTGAATAAGCTTCTATTCAATCATACTTAATAAATAAGATTATAAGCAATTAATCTTCCTTTTGTTATCATCAAAACATTATTAAAGAACTTAACAACATTATTTAATTAATGTCGTATTATCATATATTTTTTAATTTTTTTGTTTTCTTGTTTCTATTATAATTATCTGAAATAGTATTCAATGTATCCAATGATTTGTTAGATACCTAGTTCATACCAATAATTATAAGCTTTCTTAGGCATTTAACTCTAGAGTCTTGCATTGTTATATGTTATATTGATATGATGATTACATATATATTATTATTATAATTGCTAAATTATAGTGGCACTTATTACAATAGTTTACTAATATTATGATATTGGTTATAATATATTTATAATCATATAGCTTTGTTACAAGTTGATAAGTTATCATGATTAATATAATATTGGTAATATGATAAATGGTCCTAATATTGTTAACTTATTAAAATTGGCTTATATGGATAAATTATGGCATTGTTTATTATATGACAAAATAATTTTAATCATTATTTATTTTACTACAATATATATTGTTAATTACTTGTGATGCTATTAATACTGCATTGCTATTGTAAATGTAGTAATAGGTTATCGTATATTTATTATGTATCATGTGCCTAAAATAACAACATGATTAACTTAGTAATGTAGAATAAATTTATGGGTATTATTTTTAGAGCTTTTCTATTTTATTATAATTACTTGTTTTTATTATTTTTTGGATATTTTCTTATGTAATAAATTATTTATATGATTTGAGTGACTTCTAAGGGGTTTTATTTACTAAAGAAGATGACGTTATTAGCTTTTTTAAGGGGTTACAATCATCTTTAATTATAAATCTATAAAATAATTATTTATGATTATTTTGGGAAATTTAATTGTTAGACGTTATTTAATTCTATAGTTTGATGAATCTAGAGAATATTTATCTTTATTTGTTGAAGTTAAGGTTTTGCTTAGTCATTAATTACACTATTCCTATTTGAGAATCGTCGAGGTATATTTATTTTTTTCTAATTATTTTTTGAAATTAATTGATAATTTTTTAAGTTTACTAAAGTCTTAATAATTACTTCATTAATTCTTTAATTTATCATCACTCATTGATTGCAAAAAAGTTAGGGGAAATTTTTTTGACAATGATTCTAATTTCTTAAACTATAATTAAACTATTTATATTTTAATATTCTTAAATCATGAAAAATCAAGAGTCATTTTTGTGACATTTCTCAATCTTTCTTTAAGATTTTTATATCATATTCTTGCCAATTATCAAAGTCAAAGTTGTGTAAAATTACGGAGTTTACACTAACCAACAAGCTTGGAAATACAACCATTTAACTTTAAACTAGGGACTTGATCTCTTCCACAACTCTAGATTCAATCACTAAATAGCAAGTAAATTTGCCTCATTTAGATTTCATCTTAAAAATTTAACTAACCATACCAAGTTCAAAATAGGTGAATAAGGCACACAAAGTCACTTCTTTATGTCTTAGAATGCTAATAACCAATAAATGACTACAATTTTAAAATTCTTATTTTTCAAAGTATATCAATTTCAAACTCAATTGCAAACTCATAAATGGTGGAAATTTTGATTAACAAGTGTAAACGTATCATTAAACACAAATAAGACCCAAATTTTTTCTTTCTTAGCATATCCCTTCCTCATACTTATGTAAGACATTATCCCCAATGTCTTCCCAATAAAATACAAATAAAGAAAAAGAAAAAGAAAGAAAATTAAAAGAAAAGGGAAACTAGAACTTTTTTGGTTTATATAGAGATGTTATCATGAATTTACCTTAATCGACATAATAAAGGAGAAATTTTTGATGGCATGTATCGACATTAGTAGTAATATTGATCTTGTGAACCCCACCAAAGATAAAAATTAATCCCTAAAAAAAATAAAACTAAACTAAAGTGATAAGTTTATTTTACTCTATTCTATTAATAGGAATTTGAGCTTAATTTGATATGTTTTCTATTAAATTCCTATGAATATGGTGCTTTTAATGTTTAATTGTTGTTTCTCATCTCCTTAAATCAAAAGAAGTAGAATTGAAGTGTTTGGAATCAAATTTGGAGCAAAACAGCAGAAAAAGTCAAGGCACAGAACTATCGAGCCTTAGAAAAGCACTAGTCAAGCAAAATTGGTTTGTTGCACCCTATATCGAGCCTTCGATGTGAACCTCAATATATGTTCTGAGGTGATTGATCTTGGACTTCAGAACAGCTTCTATCGGGCCTTAACGTTGAACCCTAAATCTGACCTGTGATAGTTGCAAAATGAAGATCAAACCTTTGTTTGACTAAATTCGCCCCTCAAGTCTCGAGCTTTAAACATCTTGAATTTACCCCTTCATGGAAAGATGGACAAAACTCATGCATTTTGATAGAATACTCAAGATGATGTCAAGACTTGAATTCAATGCAATACTTGAGCACTCGACCACCCCACGACAAGCTAATGCATGAGCAGATGCATGTGTGGATAAGGAAAACGAATTTTGTTATTAAAGAATCTACCACGTCAGCAATAAAATCATCATGATTTATGTGCCTCGAGCCTATAAATAAGCTTATAGAGGCATGCGATCAGTATGTAGAATATTGTTACATTTTCCTAACGTAGCATAGAGAGAGAAATTTGAGGCAAAAGAACAAGTTTCTTCCTACCTTATAAATTTTATGTTTTCTTGGTAAAATCAATTTAACCCATAAATTTTTGTGAGACTCTGATCGTAATTGAAATATTTTTTTATTCGATTTTATTTCTTCAAAAATCGTGCTTAATGTCTAAACCCATGGAGAAATAATCTCCTATAGCTTAGGGTTTGTGAATCTAAATCCTGATTCATGTGAATTCAAATGTGCTTTCAAGTAAATTGACCAAGTATTTGTGATTAGTAGCTTGAATTTATTTTTGTGGGTATAATTGCGTGGTGCACTTGTTAGATCCATGTTTGATTTCATCTGAATAGGCTGAGAGGTCATTCTTTTTAATAGATATGTGGCTATTAATGGAGTTGGTCATAATCGCCTTGAGAGAGGTGTTGTGAGACTTTCTATCTCTTGTTTTTCTTTCAGTCTCTTGATTTTGAAATTCATTGATTTGGTTTTAAAACAAAGGATTCTTAATCTTTATATGGGTCTAGATCATTGATAGTCTGAGAAGAGATTCCGATTGTCTGGTAGAGTTATTGATCTTAAGAGAGGCTTTAACTTATCTTAGTGAATTCGATAGTATAGATACACTAGTAACAACTCTCTCGAAGTTTTGGTTTGAAATCATATGATAAGGAATTGGTTAAGCAAACCCTAGGATATTATCTTGCATTTTTAGAAGCCTATCCTTAATGTTGCCCTGAAAATGTTTGTGAATATTCATTAACCTAGTTTAACTTTTGGTTTTAGTATGTTCTTCTAATTTTCTTTAACTAGATAATAGATGAAATGGGAGTAAGGTAGATGTGACCGATCCCTTGGGATCCAACTTAATATTTTTCTATGTTATTTTTACAGGCGCACTTGCGTAGAATCAGTAGTTGCTATCCGAAGTTAAACATAACCCATTAGTTTCACAAATATTCAAAAACTTCAACTTCGTGGTCTTTTAAAATTGGTTTTCAATATCCAACTCAAACCAAACAAAACCATAAAGAAAGAAAGAAGGGATCTCATTATTACAAACCCATGATCATAGTAAAAGAAATGTAAACAAGTATCAGTTGGTCTCATCATCATCTTTATCACCATTTTCCCCATCATCCTCCTCCTCTTAATCAGCTTTACATGATAAGTTAGCTTTTGGTTTAGCAAAAGCCTTCCCTTTCCTCCTAGATGTACTATGATTGTCATGTGCTGGAGATGTGGGCTTTGGGGACATCTCAAAACTAGGGGGATTAGCTGGTGGTGGTGAAAAACAACTAGCAAGATTTGTAAAAAATCCCCAAACTGCACGTCTAAATCTCTTATTCTTCTTTCTCTCTGCCTATAATTCCTTTCTTAACAAGTGGAGTTCAAGATCTTTGAAAGAAGAAGCAAGAGTAAGGCTATAAACACCATGATATGGTGTCATGAACAGAGAAATAGGGGTGGAGCCACCATGGATCTTGGTCAAACCATATCCATAGAAGGGGCCATTTGTGACTTTCTTAGCTTTCACACAAGGAGAATCTAATGGTGGTTCCCTAAATAACCCTATCCCTTTGAGAAGCTTGGTTATATATCCCCCACGATATAAGCCTTTAACTCTAAGGTCTATTGCCAATCACTTGAGGAAATGAGCTACTTCCACACCCACATTTATTGAATATTTCATAGCCATATTGTACAAGTGGAGTAGCTCAAAATTATTAACAACCCCATGGATGCTCTTCCCACCCCCAATAGTATGAGCTAAAAGGTGATGAATCACTTCCGGATCTATGTTAAACATGGAGGTGACCTTAGAGTTTGATGGGAAATAGTACAAGGAATCATTTTCACAAACCAACTTCCAATATGCCTCAATCATGACCCCTTAAGGCCAATCATTAGGCATTTGCAGGTAATCATCACCATTCACTTCATCAACGGAGTAAAAGCCCCTAAACAATCTAAACCTTGAAAGATGAAAGCTATAAGCTTGACCATAAATTTGGGATGACATGGTGCTATATACCTTGTGGGTTGAGAACATTTCTTCAATCTCTATGGTAGAAAGAAATTCAATAGTGATGTCTCTATAAGTGGGCTCATTTATTTTGAAGAGTGTTGTTATGGTCTAAGCTTATCAACCTCGAATCTTTCCCATACAACAACGATAGGGATGTAGTCCTAAGTGGTGTTTTAATACGGTTTTATGGGCCCACAAGCATCGTCCAACTTGTCAGCCCAATTTCTATAATGATGA
Organism: Combretum micranthum; assembly: GCA_024138025.1. NCBI lineage: Eukaryota > Viridiplantae > Streptophyta > Magnoliopsida > Myrtales > Combretaceae > Combretum > Combretum micranthum. The sequence goes on from JAMXBD010001914.1 coordinate 166,060, forward strand.
TCAACTATCTTCTTAAGGATTCATTTCAATTCACGGTTCAATACTTTAACTTGACTGCTTGTTTGAGGGTGGTAAGGAGTTGCAACTCAATATGTTACACCATATCTCCTCAAAATTTCTCTAGTTGAGTATTGCATAAGTGCATCCCCTTATCGCTAATGATAGCCTTAGGGGTTCTAAACAGGAAAAAGTTTCTTAGGAACTTGCATACTACTTTGGCGTCATTGATGGCTAAGGCTCATGCTTCAACCCATTTATATACATATTCAATCACCACTAGTATGTATTTGTTTCCATAAGAAGTAAGAAGTGGCCCGACACAATCAAATCCTCATAAGTTAAACACTTCACACTTTAAGTTGCGATTCTAAGCCATTTCATTTCTTCTCGAGATGTTCCCTATTCTTTGAAATCTATTGATAAGAATCCAGTTACCCTAAGTCATGAAAAAAGGAACACAAAAGGGAAAAGCAGCAAGGAGCAAGTCAAGAAGCGAAATGGGCAGCACAGGGGAGATAGGCTGACTCCTAAGCTGCCGATCTTCTTTTGATGAGTTTTATTTTATTTTTCTTGTTTTATGGTTAGGCTGCCCATATGTATTTTTAGGCCACCAGCTTTTCTTTGGATGAAGTTGAATTTCTTTTGATGTCTTTAGGTTTTCTTAGGGTTATATATATTGTCTTTGGTCATTGGTATGAGAAATTTTTTTGGATATTATCTTTTGAGAGCACATTGTTGTGTGAGAAAACCTATTGTGGTTTTTTTATTTTTTATATTATTGAGAAACAATTTTCCTCTTTAATCATTGCTCTTATCAAATCTATAGTTATATATATTTGTGGCGAATACCGTTTTTGAACCTCATGATTCAACGACACCGTAATTGTTTTATAGATCATGGAACCTATTGTAAGCCCCGAAAAATTTCAGTAAATAATTCCAAAATGAACTTAAAAAATAAACCCTAAAAATGAGTCCAAATTAAAACTGAACTTTGACTAGCCCTAAATCATGAGCGAATTTAGAAATTTCTTAATTTAGAGAAAAAATGAAATAAAATAAGAATCCTTAAAAATAAAATAAAATAAAAACTCAACATACTTCAATTCCAGAACCACTACGTACGACAAATTCTATATGTAACTCCGACTTATAAAATCGAGTAATATAGAGCCTAAAAACAAATTATTAAAAAGTAAATAATGAGTAACCTTTGGCAATAAAACCCAATTCAATAATTCCGAAAACGTTAAGAGATATTAAATACTTATAAAAATAAAATTTAAAATAAATTTCTCAAACTAAATATGTTGTATAAACATAAAACGTTAGTTTCCAAATTAGCAAAGATCTAAACCGAAAGATCACCCGGGAACCCTAAGTGGAATACAGTAGTTTAAGTCCGGTAATCTCACGCCCTTAAACGTAGGGGCCGAGATGTAGTTTAAGTGTGTAGAATAGCTCGTAGTAAAATAAGGTTGCTTAAAAATATCAGATTGGTAAATTTTTGACCTATTTCGAACCCATTCGGATACAGACCTTGAAAAGCGTGTCCGAGGCTCGAGATATAAAAAATACCATTAATGCCGTTAGAATCGTATTTTTATAAGGATTTCTAAAATATCAGTTTTGTAATTTTTCGATAACTAGAATTATCTGATTTTGTGATTTTATTCGTATTTCATTACACCGGTAATTAATTAGTCTTTTGGCACTATCGACTTCTATTCATTACACAATTTTATTATTCTTATAAACCCTTATATTTTTAGATAAATATTTTATATATCCTAGAAAATATTTTTTTTTTCAAAATTTAGTTCGTTTCAGGTTTATACGGGATCAGATTCTATTTAAGACCCGATACTCAAAATAAAATAAATTAATTTAATATTTGAAAAATATTTATTTTCATAAAATAATTTTTTAGAATTTTTGGGTATAAAAATATCATTTATAACTCATATTCGTATTTTGATCATACCGGTAACTTATTTGATAATTCACTAAAATAATTAATTAATTATGTTATTTTAATTATGAAAAATCTGCTACAAATATTTGGAATACATTTTCTATATTTTTATTTTTTATTTTATTTTTATTAAGAAAGTACACTTACAACCCATACCTTTAAGTACACCTTTCACATATCATTTCTTTTTCACTTCAATCTTTTTACACTTCATTATATCACTTCATGGTAGATTTTGATTCCTTTTTGCTGCCCTTTTGTCTCTTGAAATACCACAAAATTAATTAAAATGACCCTTTTTCAAATCCTTCTTCAAGAAGCTACACATATCATTAATTACATTACATTTTCAAGTCAAAAGCTAACTAAATTCCCTTCTTTCTCTTCTATCAAATTCATGCCAGCTATAGTATAACATGGCTGCCCATTTCTTTTTTTTTTCTATCTTCATTAAAGAGTCTTTAAACTCATTCTCTCTCTCTTTCATTTACACCTTCATCTCTTTACCATTCCTTACACTTTTCTCTCTATTTTTCCTCTCTTTCTCTCTTTTTTGTCTGTTCTTACATGAAAATCCTTGCTCCCTATTTCTTATTTGAGCTCCCACACATATTTCTTCAAGATTCTTGGATAAAACTATTGTCTAAAGCTTCAATAGGTGATATAGGTAAAGTATAGTGAGAGTTTCATGCATCAAATGACTTTCCAAAAGCTTAAAAGCTAAGGATGATGATGCCAAAATGAAACACTCCTCTTATCCATGAGTACTCTCTTGTATTATTATTATTATTTTGCTTGCTAAAGTAGTTATATTTTGTAGATCTAGCTTTTTTTGCAGCTTTAATTTTGTTTATGTTTTATATCTTGTTATTTGAGTTATTATTTTGTTATTGCTAATGATTTATGCATATATTCACCATTCACATAACTATCTTAGTATTCATACATTTATAACTAGTATAGTAAACTAGATCAAGTTGTTTTAGGTTCATAAATGCATTAGACTTTTGATTTATTTTCTTAAATAACTTCTAATAGCTTGATGATAGTAGAAGAGTTTTAGAAAGCTCAAGATCTATTTTAGTTTCAACAAAAATCATTTTTTGAAAATTCTGATAAAAATGGAACCATATTTAGAAAAGCTATTTTTCAACTTCAAAATGTGTATTTTTCATTTAAAATGAAGAGCTTAAGGAATAGATATCATAAATGAATGATTTTGAGGAGTAAAGTTTAGATCTATGAGTTTATAGTTTACTACCATGCATTTCTTTTAAATTCATGTTCATATTAAGTGTAGATCTTGGTTTTGAACTTGAATAAAAATAGTGAAATTCGTATCTTGGCAAAACCTATTTAAAAACCACTTTTCAAGCCTCAAAATGGAAGTTTTAGTTGAGAAAATGAAGGTTTAGTGGGTGTATATCATCAAGACTTCTTTTTACAATAATCAAAGGTGATTTTCAAAAGTTATTTTCAAAATAAAAATCTCATTTTCGGATTTTGGCCAAGGCATAGTTTAAAAACATGTTTTACAACTCAAAAATAAAGATTTTATTCAAAAATGGAAGGCTCTTAAGATAGGGTATGTAAAGGATGATTTTTCCTAAGTTTAGATGGATTTTATCAAAAGATATGTCCAAAAATAAATTTGGTAAATTCGGATCTCAACCAAGACCAATTTTTAAAACCCATTTTTCAACACCAAAATGAAAGTTTTGTTTAGAAAATGGAAGGCTTATGGAATAGGTATCAATAGAAGATGTTTTTGATAAGTAAATGGTAGATCTACTAGTAGAGATTCTCAAAAATAGGAAGAGATTACAAAATATGAAATTTGAGTTTTATCCAAAATTTGTAAATTCGGATGGTTTCAAAACCATGCCTTAAAAACCCATTTATCAACTTCAAAACTTGTGTTTTATATAAAAAATGAAGAGTTTATGTCATAGATATCATTAAGTAGTGATTTTTATAAGTTGAAATGAGTTTTGATGAGATTAATGTGTAAAACAAGAAGTATAATCAAGATAGAAAATTTTGAGTTATTAGTCAACTTGTGAAATTCGTAATTTTGTGTGGGCCATAAGAACACCTATTATCTAAGCTCAAAATAGAAGTTTTATGTATTAAATGGAGTCCTTAAGTAATAGGTATCATAAAGTCTTAAATCTTAATGCATTGAACAAGTTTTTCCCAAAGGAATCATTCAAAATTTGATTTCTAAAAAAATTCGGATTTTTGAGTAAATCCCATTTGAAAACATATTTGCAAAGTGTAAAATGCAAATTTTTATGTAAAAATGAAGGTCTTAGGTAGTTATGTTGTGAAGACACAATTTCAACTAAGATAACTAGAAATTCCTAAGCATGAATTCCAAAACACAAGTGTGTTGTCAAAGTTAGAAAACTAGATTTTTTTTTTTTCATAAGTAGTTGTTATTGTGGTCTTGCAAAACAAAAAGTTATAAAATTTTCTTTTAGCAAAAATCATCAAGATCATGCATACATTAGACCCCTCACATGTCATCCATGTTAGAAAATCATTCATATTTCATGTATACTTGAGTTATCAAATAGAAACATTTCAAACAATTACAAAACTATTTTTCGGAAATGAGGATCATTACTGATCAGATATGACCCTTCTATTTCATGACACAAATGTTTTCAAAACTTGAAAATAATATTGTAATTAGATAGATCTTTTGAAGTAGACGGAGATCGATATATAATTTGCTAAATTCTGAGTTAAAACGACCAAGTTATGGCCGTTTTAAGTTGGAATTCCCACTTAGGACGAGAATTACGAATTTGATAGTTTGTATAAGATAGTTTGGATTAGTTAAGTGATGAAATACTTATTAAGGTATTTCTTCCTTTTTAGGTGACCCCGAAATCGACGATTCCTTACCACCGGGTTACTTTTACTAAGAGATCAGTGATCCAATGGTCGAGTGAGTTTTCCTCTTATTTTGTTACCTTGCTTGTGCTTGTAGCTAGTTGCATTAGAATTAGGAAAAGATAAAATTGAAATGAATTGTGATATAATCTTGGTTGAACAAATGATAAGTATATCGAGGCGGACTTGTTGTAAGATCATTGTATGAGTTAGCATAGACTTGAATTGTTTGAAATTCTCTATGATCGCTCTTAACCTACATAATTAACATGCCACGATTATATGAATAAATTGTACATGCATATCACATATTGAGTCACATTGCATAGGCTAATATACCTTTGGTGGGACAAAAGTATATTAGTGGATGGCGAGTGGGCCAATGTTAACATTAAGGATGCGAAATCGCTTAAGTTAACGGTAGTGGTGTAGGCACTTGAATCAACTACATAAAACAACAAGAGAAAGAGATTGGGATTATGGTTGCATGACTTATGGACCACCCACTCAAGATTGGAATTATGGTTGCATGTCTTATGGACCATCCTAACCCCGAATGGAGGGCGTAAATTCATTCACATATGGCTACCGGAAAGTCATATGGTTGTCTGCTCATGTGTTTGTTCATGCATAGCATATGGATGAATTATAACTTGCTTGTTATTATACGAAATTAAGGGAACTCTCACTAAGCTAATGTAGCTTATACCCCAATAGATGTTTGAATAAACAAGTTGACAGGAGAATGCTACTTAGGGACTAAGATGGTTGGAGTTGACTATAACTTTGGGATTTCGGCAGGAAGCAAGAACGCTTGAAGATATTAGCTGGGTGTTATGAATTGTCTTGTAATAGTTTGTGTAGTGAAATCTGTGGATGAATTGTATATGAAGTATAGTGAATTGTATTTTCTTTACATTGTTACTCAAGTTGTATCAATATAAAATGTATCTCTCCAATGTGTCTCCTCTATGTGTTAGATGTCTTGTACATAGTATGGAAGCCTTCGCATGACTGAGGCGGTCATTCCTAGGCTTTAATATTGTGTACGGCGGACTACCACATTTAGAATACCCTTTGGGGCATAACACCTATTGATTTATAATTCAATTACATACTAGTTTGATTTTGTTGTTCGTGGATCCTATCGAGCGATGATTTCATCCATATCCTTTTTATATTTGCAATTTCATATCGACCAAAAAACCCTAAAAGATAAAGATCCAATTTTATTTCAAGAAACATTGAGGAGATTGCATCGAAGTAGTCGGATCCACATTAGTTGGTATCAGAACAAAGGTTGTGTAGAGATTATTGTTCAACGCAGCTTTCATACAGGTTGTTTTTTTTTAAATCTTTTTTATTTCTCTTGTTTCAGGAATTTCTGTTGTTTGGGTTGCTGCTGTATTTTGTATTGTTGTTGGTGTTTGTGGAGATGTCTTTGGATGATAGTAACAGCGTTAATGGGAATAACCCTAGGGCTAGAAGGGATAGTGGTAGTGAAGGAGTTGTTGTGACAAGGCAAGAATTCACTCAATTGCAAACTAGAGTGAATCAGATGCAAGAGGATGTTAGGAGGATTTTGGAGAGATTGGAGGTTAGAGAAAGACGAAGTCCAAAGTGGATCTAGCCATAGGAGACATTATAGTTAAGAATTTGATCGGAATAGTGGAAGGAATAGGAGGTGTGATGGTAGGGATGATAGGCGACAGGGGATTGAAAATATAAAATTAAAGATCCACCATTCATACGAAGTAGTAAGCCGGAAGAATTTTTAGATTGGGTGCCGAGGGTTAACAAAGTGTTATGGGTGAGTGCACCAAGGTTAAAATGGCATCACTAGCATTTTCTGATCATGCTAGTCTTTGGTGGGATAAGTTGCAAACTGAGAGAAGAAAGGCAAATGAAGAAAATGTGCATTTTTTGGCACTAATGAAGAGACTGATGAAGCGCAGATTTGTTCCTAAGTATTATAAACAGGAATTGTTAATGGATTTGCAGTCTTTGAGACAAGGAAAGAGAAGTGTTGAAGAGTATGTGAAGGAATTTGAAACATTGATGGCTAGGTGTGACATTGAAGTGTCTACTTTTGAATCTATTGCTAGGTTTATCAATGGGCTGAAGATGGATATAGCTAATGTTGTTGAACTTTAGCAATATCAAACTCTTGAGGATGTCATCAAATTGGCTAGCAAGGTTCAAAGACAACAACACAGGAGGTCTCACAAGTCTCATTATCACAACAAATCTAATGAGGAGGTAAAGAGCGAGGAAGGAAAAGACAAGATGAAGGGTAAAGCAGTTGAAGAGAAAGCTCCATAACAAAAAAAAAATATAGAGAAATCAAGGGCTTTAAGTGTTTAGGGCATGGCCACATTGCTTCTCAGTATCCTAACAAGAAAGTGATGATTATGAAGGGAAACAACATTGAGAGCGAGGAAGAGGGATAGAAGAGTAGTGAGGAAGAGGATATGTCCAACGTTCCTTTGACTAATCTAGTACTTGAGCGGGAGGATGATAGTCCAGATCAAGGGATCAGTCTATTCTATATTTAAAGTTTGGTCAAAGGAAAAACTTGCCTAACTGTGGTTGATACAGGCAGCTGTGCCAATCTGATTTATGCAAGAATAGTCTCTAAACTAGGCTAACAGTTGGAGCAACATTCAAATCCCTATGCTCTTCATTGGCTCAATCACTAAGGAGTTATTCATGTTCATAGACAGGTTCGTGTCCCTATCTCAATTGGTGATTATTCTAATGAACTTTTATGTGATGTAGTACCTATGGATACTACACATCTGATTCTTAGAAGACCATAGCAATATGACATCCGGGCTTTATATGATGGGTACAAAAAATGAGTACATAATTCAACACCAGGGGAAGACATTCAAGCTAATGGCCATGAGTTTTGAAGAGTTGCAACATGCCAAGTTGATCCATGTTAAGAAGACCAAGGGTTTGAAAAGTTTATTTGCTTGGACTAGCTAGATGACTATCCCGATGTTCAGAAAAAGAAGAATCAAGATTTGAGGATGAATCTTCTTCAACCAGGAGGAAATGATAGGAATCTAGTTACCTTAAGTCATGAAGAAAGGAACACAAAAGGGAAAAGCAGCGAGGATCAAGTCAAGAAGCAAAATAGGCAGCACAGGGGAGATAGGCCGACTCCTAAGCCATCAACCTAAGTGTCTAAGCTATTGGCCTACTTGCCAACCTTCTTTTGACGAGTTTTATTTTATTTTTCTTGTTTTATGTTTAGGCCGCCCATATGTATTTTTAGGCCGCCAACTTTTCTTTGGACGAAGTTTAATGTCTTTTGATGTCTTTAGGTTTTCTTAGGGTTATATATATTGTATTTGGTCATTGGTATGAGAAAATTTTTGGATATTATCTTTTGAGAACACATTGTTGTGTGAGAAAACCTATTGTGGTTTTTTTTTTTTATATTATTGAGAAACAATTTTCCTCTTTAATCATTGTTCTTATCAAATCTTTAGTTATATAGATTTGTGGCGAACACCATTTTTGAATCTCGTGATTTATTGATACTGTGATTGTTTTATAGATCGTGGAAGCTATCGATTTATAATTCAATTACATACTAGTTTGATTTGTTGTTCATGGATCCTATCGAGCAATGATTTCATCCATATCCTTTTTATATTTGTAATTTCATCTCAACCAAAAAACCATAAAAGATAAAGATCCAATTTTATTTCAAGAAATGTTGAGGAGATTGCATCAGAGCAGTCGGATCCACATCATCTATCACAAGAATCTATAAGATGTTGAGCATCCTTGAACATGGTAAGCCAATAAAAGCTAGCCTCCAATTCTTTTTTAGCAATCCAATTGGCATTGTAGTGACCACAGATTAGGCCTGAATGGCAATCATGCAGAATTTTCCAATCTTCATTGTGTGATGCACACTATCTTATCATCTTATCAGCATAGATATGAAAGAGAAAAAGGTCCTCCCAATAATAATACTTGAGTTCGTTAAAGAATCTCTTCTTGGCATGATGGTTTAATTCATTAAGAGGGATCTGTGAAACAAGATGGTTTGTAAAGTTAATAACCCAAAGAGTTTCAAAGTTTAAAAGCTCACATGCTGTAAATAATTTCTCTTTAGTTATGGCATCAATTATTGTTATGCTCTGAAGGGTATCCTAAATGTGGTAGTCCGCCATATATAATATCAAGACTTAAAAATGACTACTTTACTCAAACGAAAGTCTCGGTATTACATGTAAGGCGCACAACATGGTAATAGGAGACACTATTGAGAAATGTAATTTAAACAAGTATTAATGAACATACAAGAATCTAGACAAAAAGTTATCTCATAAAAGTAAATAAGAGTCTATTACATAAATCATAGGGGCATTCTCCCGCTAAATCTCCAAAGATCTCATAAAAGTTACTAGTCTATACACATAACATGAACACTTCATCAAAAGATTTTAAGGAAATTCTAATATAAACTTTCAAGTATATTTCCTCTAAAAGCTCTCAAAAGAAAACTTATGCAGATATGGTGAGACCTCAGGTATAAGAACAGATGTTCCTGCATATGTAAATATCTATAGGGATGTAAGCTTTACAAGCTTAGTGAGAATAAACCCGATAATCATACTTAAAACAAAACAATAACCAAGTGGAATGCAACAAATACGTGAGCATACAAGACATATGATTTTCTGGGAATCATATGTTGAATGAATTTATGCCCTTCATTCGAAATTAGGTATTCTAGCTAATTACAGCTAACATTTCTTTCAAAACCATCTTTATAGATCTTACCAGCTATTATTCGTCATAAAAAACATGTAGTTATTACCGGCTCCTATTCACCATCAATTTATAGATTTCACCGACTCCTATTTGCCACATACAGATACTACCGGTTATGCCAACTACTACTATCATACACTTATCCCACCAATTGTATAATAGCAAATGAAATGCATGTATCACTTTTTATTTAGAGCCTAGCCATCTTAGTTTCAATTTCTTGCAAGTGATCATCCATTCAAAGACTTCAAGATGCTAGTAGAACATACAACTCATTGTAAACAATTCATGGCTCGATATACTTAAAGTTCTTTTATCAACATTATAGTCACATGCATCTTGCATTTTATCTTATCTATATTCTAGTGCTGCTATGTTTCAAGCACAATCATAAGTATGAAAATAAAGGAAGTACACTCACTCAACCATGGCTCGACGATACTCCCTTAATCATAATAGTCCTCGGGGTAGTACATGTCTTTCTCCTTGTTTCCTAAACAAAAGAAATACCCAAAATGAGTATTCCATGAAATTTCTAGTCAAAATTTCTAACTCTATTCTCTAGTTGCGGTAAAATTTGTATAGGCGGAAATTCCAACTTAAAACGGCTATAACTTGCTCATTTTAACTCGGAATTTCGCATATTATATACTGTTTTCTACCTATTCAAAAATATTTATCCATTTCTAAGGTTATTTTTGTCATATAAGGTCGTTTGGGTTTCAAAACCATAAGGTACAGATTCACCACGAAAATTCTATTTTTCAAAACATAAGTTTGCAAACTTTTCTTTATCTAAAAATACTTGTATCAAAATGTAGATATTAGTATAGTTGGAAAAATCCTTTGAACATATATATATTGACTCATGTCATATGCATGAATATAGTGAAGTTGTCTCAACAACGATTTTTATAAAACAATGTGTTCTAGAAGTTAAAAAAGCAAAACTTCGAAATTTCCACTTTAGCTTGTTGGAAAAGTTCTTCCAATCATTTAAAGTATCTCCTCTTTTTAATTTTATTTTTAACCTTTTGGAAATAATTAAAGTTGTCCCAAAATAATTTTTGTCTCTTTAAGATTTCTATAACTTAATTTCTAAGGGTTGAAAGGGTAGTTCCTAAGCATTACTTGATAGTGATCAAGATTGATTAAAGTTAACATATTCTTAGTTTTTCCTAAAGTTCATTTTATTCTAGTAAATAGAAATGATTTCCTAAGTTGTTTACTAATTTTTATTCCAAAGAAAATTTCATTTTTAGAAAAGAACTTTCCTATTGATTTTACAAAACTTGTTTAATCCTTAATACTTTAGAATATTAGTGAAATTTTTACAAGAAAATATAATGAAACCTTTGCTAATCAAGAATTTAAAATCTTAAGTTTTTAAAGAAAACTTTTCCATTTTATTGTTTTGAAAAGAGTATGTGATATATCTACGTTATGTATCATTTGTTGAAATTCTTATGTTCTATTGCTATTGAAAGCTTGTGATGAATTTATCTAGATTTTGAAAAAGATTTGTCAAGATAGACTCCCATGTTTTTGTAAAGAAAATTCATTTCTTAAGTAACAAAAGTTTATTTTTGAAAGGAGTTCTCATCTTCCTTTATTTAAGAAAATCCCCTTTTTATCTTTGTTGAGACAATATCAATGTGCTCATGCATGAACATGAATATGTAGTCATGAGAAATAAAACAATAAATCATAATAAGATAAGATATATATATATAAGAATCAATAAGAGCATAATATTAAGATCAAGTATTGGGAACCTTAGCTTCATCAAGGCAACTCGAAAGAAAAAAAAATCAATAATAATAATAATAATAATAATAATAATAAGAGCAAGTTAGAGGATGTTAGTTAGCATTAGGCTCAATTATATAGATATATATATATATATATACTTAATAATATATATTGAGTTAGATTAGGAGTATAATAACAATAATAATAACAACAAGAACAATATGATATCATAATAACAAAATAACAATTCGAAATTCTTGACATATGTAAGAACAAATCATGAACATGTTGTTGCTTCTACAACTCATGTGAGTCTTAAGAAACAACATCATGGTCATGCTAAGTTACATGACATGGGTAAATAAATAATGGTAGAAGGTTTTTACCTAAGAGTGTTTTTGTTGAATGAGGATGGTAGATGAATGTGGTATTATGTGAGTAAGGAATGGTAAATGGTTTATGTGTAGTGAAGAATTTTGGGAAAGATTGAATGCAAGAGACTTTTTGTAGAAAGAATTTATGGATAGAGAAGTTGTGGAGAAATTTTGGGAGAGTTTTGTTATGTAATATGAGTGTGTGAAAGATATAGAGGGAAAGGGGTATTTATAGAGTTTTATAGAGAAAAATTAGATGTAATAAAATAAATTAAAAAAGAAAAATAATTGGATGGAGGAGAGAGGTGGAGGCACGGTCCACACATGAGAGAGAGAGAAATTGATTTTATTTATTGTTTTGTAATAAAAAGTAATTAAGATGTGAAGTATGGTAGATGTGAAGTTGTATTGGAAATGTAAAAAGTAAAAAATAGGTATATAGGTAGTAAGAATAGGTTCTAAGATAAAGAAGAGATAGATGAATAGTAATGAATAGTAGAATAGGATAATGAATAGTAAACAAGACTAATAATATACCGATAGTAAAGAAAATATGAATATAAATGTAATATCTATTATTTTTAGCTACCAAAAAATTACGAAACTGATACTTTTGAAATCCTTGTATTATTTCAGACCTAACAGTGTTATCAGAACATTTTAACTATTCCAAGCCTCGAGACATGCTTTTCGAGAGCTGATCCCCTTCAGATCCGAAATACACTAAAAATTAACAAATATGTATTTTTAAGCTTTCTTATATTATTGTGAACTACTATCCATGATTAATTCAATTTCGTTATTTAGGGTTTAAGAACATGGGATTGTCGAATCTAAACTCTAGGGTTTGTTCTAGTCTTTTATTGACTTTCAGGGTTTTCGGTTGACCTTTAATTCTAAGATTAAGCTTAAACTTAACAAAATCTCAAGGGTTTACAATTATATCTTTCTCTTTCGGCTTCTCTAAAAAGGAATTTTCCAACTGAGATAAGTTATCAGCCGTTAAGTTCTTGGCTCCTTTCTTGTCATGAATTTTCTAAATTGAACACTTGTATGAGCAAAATCCACTAAATAAGCTAGGCTTTGCATTTGTTTTATTCAATAAAAATCTCAAGGCAGAATGATCAATATAGGTGATAACCATGGAAAGAATTAAATAAGGGTAGAATTTATCAAAAGCAAATACCACAGCCAACATCTCTTTCTCTATGGTAGTGTAATTCTCTTGAGCATTATTAAGACTCTTGTTGGGGTAGTAAATAGGCTGGAAATGTTTATCCTAACTCCATCCAAGAACAACTCCTATGACAAAATTGCTTCAGTCCCACTTGATTTCAAAGGGAAAACTCTAGTTTGGAGCTATCATGATGGATGCTTTTGTTAGTTTTTCCTTTAGAATATCAAAAGCATGTAAGCATTCTTGATTGAAAACAAAGGGCACATCTTTATCCAAAATTCTTGTCATTGGTTGGGCAATCTTAAAGAAGTCTTTTATGAATCGCCTGTGGAAACCGACATTCCCCAAGAAACTACTAATGACTTTAACAAAAGTTGGAGGTGGAAGTCTAACAATCACATCTAGCATGGCCTTGTTTACTTCAATTCCATTGTGAGAGACCTTGTGCCTAAGAACAATTCCTTCCTTACACATAAAGTGGCATTTTTCCCAGTTGAGTACTAGGTTTGTCTCTTCACATCGAATTAAGACTTTAGCTAGATTTGCCAGACAGCCAACAAATGAATTCCCCAAAACCGAGAAGTTATCCATAAAGACTTCCATTATCTTTTTAACCAAATCATCAAAAATCGCAAGCATGTACCTTTGGAATGTAGCAGGTGCATTGTAGATCGCAAAAGTTATCCTTCCATAAGCATAAGTGCCATAAGGGCACGTGAACGTCATTTTTTTCTAATCCTCTAAAGCTATGGGTATCTGGAAATAACCGAACATTCCATCTAGATAACAATAGAACATATTTTTAGTAAGCCTCTCAAGCATCTGATCAACAAAGGGTAGGGGGAAATGATCCTTTCTAGTTGCTTCATTCAACCTCCTATAATCTATAAAAGCCTACCATCCCGTGAAGGTCCGCATCAAAATCAACTCACTCTTTTCATTGGTGATCATAGTCATCCTGCCTTTCTTTGGAACCACCTGTGTCGGGTCAACTTAAGAACTTTCAAAGATCAGATAGATAGCCTACCATCAAGAAGATTGATCACCTCCTTCTTAACAACCACCTTAATATTCAGGTTTAGCCTTCTCTGAGGTTGTACAACCAGCTTGAACCCTCCTTCAAGTTGAATTTCATGTATGCAAAAGGAGGCGTTTATACCTTTGATATCATAAATTTTCCAAGTGATGGCTTGCTTGTGTGCTTTAAGGACCATTAAAAGTTGTTCCTTCTATCTATATGATAGATCTGAGGCAATAATGACTAGTAACTTGGATTTTTCTGCTAGAAAAGCATACTCTAAGTTATCTGGAAGCTATTTCAATTCCAAAACCGATAGTTCTTCAATGGAACTTTTAATTCTTTGCTCACTTTCTTTTTAAACTCTTCAAACTCACATTTTCTGTACTTGTGTCAAACTGTGCTAGTATTGCTTCAACTTATGGGTTTGTGATACGTGTTAAAAGACCTATATTCTTTATGCTTATTTGGATATAATTATTATGTATTTCTTGTAATTTCTTGAAGAAAAGGACACTTAATTTTTTAAATATTCATTTCAAGCTTTTAAGAGCTCATTTGGAAGATATTATGATGATTTAAGAGAAATGAAAGCAAATAACACAAGTTTGTGCCATATTTTGCAAGAAACAAACCTTTTATTTTTTTTTTCAGCCCTCCCTTCAGCACAACCGGGGAAGATAGGGATGGATGAATTCAAAAGGGCTATAAATACCCGTCTTGCTTTCATTTTAAGTAGCGTAACATGTATAGAATAGAATAGATAGTACGATATGGAGAATAGAGAAAAATTATACAGAGAAACATTTCGTTATAGAGAGAGAATTTAGAGAGAGAGCTTAGTGGATTTTTAGGGTTTCACAGCAGCTTTTGTGCTTCATTGCTTCAATTCATCAAGGATTATGGTTTTTATTGCTTTTTATATTATTATGGGTTTTAATTATTTCTCTGATTTGTTAATTTATCTTGTTATATTCATGGAGGAGTAGTTAATTTTGCTTGGGTTTATGGATCCTTGGATCAATTTCATGTAGCTCTGTTGTGCTTATTTTGCATATATGTTGATTTATTGAATTTAATAGCTTGAGCTTCATAAATCTTGGATCCGTATAGTGCATGATATGGGTTAATGTTTGGTTTTGTTAAAATAGGCTGAGAGATCATTTTAATAAATAGATCTAGGCTATTGATGAGGTTGTTCATAATCGCCTTAAGAGAGGGGTGGTGAGATCTTTTGTCGTTTATTTTGAAACTCATTAAGTTGATTTCTAAGATAAAAGATTCTTAATCTTTATGCAAATTTAAGTTGCTAATAGTAAAGAAGAAATTCTGGCAGTTTGGTTTAGGTTTAGGTGCTTTTGACTTTAAAAGAAGCTATAGCATAATTTAATGAATCCGACGATTCGATAATCAACACAACTTGATTTGAGAATTTCTTGAGTTACATGAATAGACCTAAAGTGAAGCATGGCCTAAGCTCCTTGTAAATTGATATATCTTAATTCTTGCATGCTTGTTGTGAAACTTAGTGAAATTTGTTAGATTATACTTAGTATAGATCTTAGTTAAGTAAAGATCAATCTTTTTGCTTGGCTAGATAATAGGAAAAAAAGTGAGTAGAAGTAATCACCAACTTTCCCTTACAATACGACCTAGATCTTTCAACTACACTACATCTGATAGGCGTGCTTGCCTTGATGAAGCCATAGTTTGACAAAGAAAAGAAAATACAAATTTAAAAGTCAATCTATGATTCTCCCAACAAAAAAAATCAATTTGTCACATCCTTTCTCTCTCCATGCACTAGGCTCAATTCTATCTCATCCTTGCATAATATCCCTTCAAGGTGTTTGTTTACCAAAGATTCAACAATATTAATGGCATAGCATGAATCATCTGCATTCATTGGATACTTCAAGGCTGGGGCAATTTTCACTACCAGCTCTTCATCTCCTACTCTCATTGTAATCTTACCTTCCAGATGAGTGTCAACAAACCCTTATTCTATGTGCTTGTTTGGACATATTTGTTATATATTTCCTTTGAATTGATGAAGAAAATGATATTTATTTGTGAAATATTCATTTCAAGGCTTTTGGAGCATATTTAGAAGATTCTATTATGATTCAAGTGCAATTAGGACAACTTTGACCAGTTTTAATCAAGAATTAAATTTTCGTACATGCACTACCTTATGCATGGTCATGCTGGAGGCAGGGAACAAGTCATTAGGCTTTTATTTTCAGCTGCTCCTTTAGCACAGCTAAGGAAGATGATAGGGAAAATTTCAAGGAGCAAGAAAATGCAAAAAAATATATATATATATATATATTCTGAGTTATGCCTTCCTTTATGCATAGTCATGTAGATCGATTATGCATGTTATAACTATGTGATGTCACTAAAATAAGAAGTTTCACCTTTCCCCTAAGCACAACCATGTAGGGCAAAGTGTAGCCCTGTTTTTATCCTAGAACTATAAATACCACCTTGTTTTCATACTTAACAAGTAGATCATATTTTCTAAACCTTAAGAAAGAAATTACGAAGAACTTTAAGGGAGAAATTGCTTAAACATTACTAGAGATCATAAGACATCAATTGTGCTTTATTATTTCCATCTTGATTTTCTTTTACCTTCTCTAGATTTTCTATTCTTGTTGTAAATTTTATGGAGGAGAAGTTTTATACCATGCAACTTGTGAAACCCTAAACCATGTGAATTAATTTACTTTTTGATTAATGAATTTAGATGCCTTTGTATTTATTCATATGATTTCATTATCTTGTGATTGATTTGTGCACCAAAATTAGATACATGTTTGATTCTTATTAGATAGAAAGAGGTTTCATCTAATAAGATATATCCTCATGAATAGAGAAATTGCATATTTCAGCTGGATGTAGGGGAGTTTTGATTTTCTACATAAGGAATTTAATTCCTACTATACGGATCATGAAATTTTATGCGATTTTATATGGCATTAGCAAGAGATTAACCTCCACTATTAAGGTCTCACTATCTCATGTAAGGTTAGGAATTAATTAACTTGAGGGAGTGATGGGTTTACTTGATGAGATCCTACAGTGCAAACCATGAACAATTCGTTGATTAATCCATTATCATAATAATCCTACAGTTTAGGGTAGATCATTGCAAACCCCTAAAGTTTTGAGATTAATTTAAGCTTAAAACTTGATTAGAAAGTCAATCGGAATCCCAAAGTCAACACAAACCCTAGTCTTTTGCAATCGTTCAAGTCTGGGATTCTCGTTTAAGCAACCCTAGGAAAGTTAGTAAGAGTTAGTATGTAGAATAGTTTGTAAAAACCTGAGAAAGCTTAAAAATATCATATTAGTCAAACTGCATTTTTTTTAGCACAACCAGAGACAGTTCTCAAAAAGCGTGTCCCGGAGCTCGGATTAGTAAAAATATTCCGAATATACCGTTAGACTCATAAAAATATAAGATTTTCAAAAATATCAATTTCGTAATTTTTCAATAACTAAAAATATCAGATACCGCAATTATATGCGTATTTTCTTACTACCGGTACTTAGATTGTCATGTCTGCTTTACATTACACTATTCATCTATCTCTACTTTTTCTTACAACCCATACCTATATCTTACAAATTTTCATTTCCAATACAACTTCACATCTTTCATATCTTACTTTTCATTAACAAAATTACAAAAAAAAAAAAAAAAATTCACTCCCTCACACACCTAAGATTTGCGCCGGCCCTCTCTCTCTTCCTCTCCAATTTGTTTTATTTTCATTTATTTAATTAACACAATTAACCTCTCGCATTTTCCTATAAATACCCCCTCTTCCTTCCACTTACTTCACACCTTTCATACACAAAGTTACTCTCTAAAAATTCTCTACAAGAATTCCCTCCAAAAGCTCTCTCAAGTTTAGTTCTCTTAGGTAAAAATTCTTCAAGTCTTCTTTATGTTCATCTACTTAGTATGAGCTTAGTGTGTGTTTTCTAAACCATGAAGGTTAAGGAAAGCAACAATAGATTCATACTTTGTTTTTGTTCATGATCTAATTTCTTTATGATGGTTTTAATATATGTTACTAAATATATCTATGTAGCTTTATATATATATATATATATATATATATTAGAGCATATAAGCTCATTTGTTTTGCAATTTATTTACTTTCATGTTGTTTTTAAGATTAGTCTTTCTAGTCTTAGACTTATTCTCATCATATCAAAACATTTTCTTTTTCTTTATGGGACTAGTCTATTCTTAGTCCTGGGATACCTTGAATGAAGCTAAGGTTCCAATATTTGATTTATTTCTTTACTACCTTATTCTTTTAAGTTATTATGATTCTTTATGCTTTCATAACTCTATGATTCATATTCATGTGAACATAATGATTCTTGTCTCAACAAAAATAAATGAGGAAAAGCTTTCTTAAAATAAATATTCTTTTCTAGAAATAAAAGTAGGAAGTAATTTTTCTAAAACTAAGAAGTCATCTTAACAAACTTAGAGGAGTTCATGGGAATTTTTATGACATAGAAAGAACTTTTTGGAGTAAACAAAAGTTTTGCTAAAACTTCACATTTCATCAAGTATAAGAAATTCCTTTCATGAAAATGAAATAATTTTAAGAAACTAGAAAATTATTTCTATGAAGATTTAATTGTTAGTATTAGAAACAAAGGAAATAAAATCATTCTTTAAAAATTTAGAGGAACAGGAATTCTCATAACTTGACGTATTCTCTAACAAAAATAAGAAGAATTTTCAAAAGTTTCACTTTTCTTTAGAAGACTTTACATTTACAAAAATTCATTGTTTGAGACAACTTCAATAACTTCATACATTTGATATGAGTCAATAAATATATGTATATGCATTTCAAAGGTTTTACAAGAAATTATAATATCTATCTCTTCAAAATGAGATTTTGTTAAAAGAAGGAATTCAAGATTGTAAAAATTCGTGGTGAATATGACCACCACTTTTTCGGAACCCAAATGACTTATTTTGATGAAAATAGTTTTAGAAATATATAGATCTTTTCTAATAGGTAGAAAACGGTATATAATATGCGAAATTCAAAGTTAAAATGAGCAAGTTATGGCCAATTTAAATTAGAATTTCCTCCAATTCGATTTTACCGCGATTTTAAGATAAAATTGGAGTTTTCAAGAATAGAAATTCTATGAAAAACTCATTGTGGGTATTTCATCTTGTCTAGGTGAAGGAGGAACCAAGATCACTTTCCCGGAAGACTACTTCGATTAGGAAGCTACCGACATGGAGTTAGTTAATCCTTTACTAAGTTACATTTCCTTGTTCGTGCTTGTAGGTAGTAGCACTAGAAAAAAGAAAAAGATAAAATTATTGTGTGATTTGAATTTATGATTGATTGAATCTAAGTTAAGAATATCGAAAAGGGAATTGATAATTGTAAATTGTTATTTTGCATTGATATGATGAATATTGTTTTTGATCGCCTTTAACTTAAACTCATCATTATTTGGTTAAACTTATATTGAAATAATTCATGCATATCATATTTGTAAGTCACATTTGTTTCACTACTATTCTTGTGTGGGGAAACATGGAAGTAGTAGTGGCTAGTAGGAGCCGAAAGTCTACATGGGCCAGTAGGAGCCAGAAAGTCTACAGGGCAAGCAGGAGCCAGCAAATCTACATGTATTGATGGTCGTATGGGCCTATAACCTCCCAACCCCCGACATACAGGGCATAAATCCATGCTACACATGATTTCCGGTTAATCTTGTGTATTTTTTTTGCTCATGTGTTTGGTGCATTTTCATATGATTATTTAAATACTTGTTTGATTTATGGAAATGTCTTGTAGATGGGAATTATCTCACTAAGCTAGATTTGCTTATACCCCTATAACTTTTTGTTACAGTATGATTATCTTTGGTTGGCACCGAGGAGCCCCGTATGCCAGGTATGAGCCAAAGCCACTAGGAGTTTTTGGGAGAAGTTATATGTATTTAGTTTTGAACATAGACTTCTAAGAAAATCTCTATAGTAGGCTTATGTTATAGTTATGTTTACTTTGTTAATGGACCATTTTAAGACGGGGGAATGCCCCTAAGATGATGTAAGAAATTGTTATTTAAATGAAGATTTCATGTTTATTTATATAAATTCTTACTTGCTTTTATTATCTACTTAAATGTAATACCCCTGTGAGTCTCCTACTATCTTGGAAGCATCCTTGCATGTGATATCGAAGCTCCTGCATGACTAAGGTTGTCATTCATTAGCTTTAATATTATATGCGGGACTGCCACGTTTAGGGTACCCTCTGGGGTGACAGTTTAAGTTGTATCAGAGCGCAAGTTTAGATAAAAGATAGTAGAAATAGACTTTAAGATAGATAGTAAAAGTTAGAACTTAAGCTTAAGATCTGATCCTCTTCTTACTCTATTTGATAGCTAACCTTCCCTGAAGTTAAGGAAAAATCCCTTAAGGACCCAGATGAGACCTTTGTGAACTACCGCTTAGGTTGAGGTCCTGTGAAGAATTTGCATTAGTTGGAAGACCCCGAACCACCAAGAAATGTTTAAGTTATGGAAAAGGTTTGAAACATTTTTGTGAGAAACTTGCCCAGAGAACTAAGATTCGATGCCGTAAGCAACGAAGGTGGAGTGATGTGGAGGTGATCTACGTGGTAGAAAGGATGATGGTTTTTATGTATAGAGAGACCATGCTGCAAGAGATGACCTTTATATTAAAGGCGAAGGAACCCGACAGGACCCAGACTTTCGAACATGGAACAAGTTAGGACCCCTTTACATCTATGCGCATGATGAGTTGGCGGACCATAACGACTGACTAAAGGCTGACGCAGAAGAACAGTTCTTCTGGTATGTCGCCTACAGACGTATTGTCCCCATGCCATCGGAATGTAGCACCCAACCAAACTCCATCGGAATGCAGCTGGATGTAATCCCAAACGAGGATTTCATCATGGAAGATGCCAAAGGAATGAAGGAAATGGAGAGATAGAAGATGACCCTGATGAAGACACCAACGAAGACCCAGAACCTGAGGAAACTCCATCTGCATCTCTTTGGGAAGATAGTCCTTTGCTTCCCAGTCCAGTACCTCCGCGAAGGTTGAGTCAGGATGTTCCCATGGAGACAGTTGCAAGAAACAACCCTGTGATGATCTCTGACTCACAGGAAGAAGGAAGGAGAGATAACCCACAATGGAGGAATGCTTTTGAACCAAGTGGATTTTTGAGGAGCAGGTCTCAAACCCCCACCGTTGCAGTAGCCCTTGAAGGAGGAAACCAAGAAGGACAGAGGCAACAAACGACACCACCCAAGGAGAAAGGATTTCTATGAACGAGAAGTAGGCCATCTCAGGTAGAGATCACCTCGAGGTATAGAGGAAAAGGATGACGTAAGTTAGTATCTGCTACAGTTTGTCAAAAGAAAAAGGTTCCTCTAGCCAAGCATGAACCCGGCACCATCACCATGAGGAAGAGAAGATTGAGGAAGGAAGAATTGAAGGAGATGAGCACAACCCCGACGAGTCCAACAAAGCCTTTTTCCTAGGATTAGGATAGGCATATCCTTGCTTGAAATGAATGTTTTTGCTTTAAGTATTTCTTTTAAGTATTTTTAACAACTATCTTTTGCTGAGAACGGTTTTGACCTTCTCAAGACTATGTAAGGGTTATCACCTCTTCTGTTTTAATGAAAAGTACCTTATGTTTTGATTTAATGATTTTTTATTTGATTGCCTTAAGTATTTCTTATGCAAATTTCGATATTTCCGATCTTTTTCCCTTATAAAGATTTAAGAAAGTCTAAAACTAAGATAATTAACAAACGAGGTAGGAGAGATAAGACGTGAAACTCGTGTATCTAATAATGTCCCAGCTGAGCTAGAAAATCCACCAGTAGGCTAACAAGCGCACCATCAAATCCCCCACAAAACCAACAAGGCGATGTTTGGCGGCATCAACCAACTAGCTGTCTGGTCAATAACTTTATGCAACATGCACAGAACATGCCACCACCGCTGCCAATGCACCAGAAGCAATAGTTGAGGCACCAGCACCGCCAGAAGCTGAATCTCAAACTGTTCCTTTACCAGCCCACCGCTACCTCGACCTTACCAAGTTCCTTGCCTGACTTCATCAAAAAATCGATACTTTGATGGGAGTTTCGGAAAGCCAGATGAAGCGGAGGATTAGCTATCACAGATTGAAAGATCGTTTGTTACATATGAAGTGCCCCATCTTCGCTTGGATTATGGCACTTATATGTTAAGATTCAATGCCAGAGTGTGGTGGGAATCTAAAAGTAGAGAATTGCTACCACCGGTGACCTGGGCAACCTTGAGAAGGGAGTTTTTGGAGAATTATTTTCCTGGAAGTTTGAGGGTACAATACAGTGGAGATTTCCTTCACATATCTCAGAAAGGAAGGACAGTGGAACAATACGAGACTGAGTTTAGTCGTCTACTCTAGTATGCGTCGGAATCCTTTAGGCACAGTGAAGAGCTAAAGAGGCAAGTCTTCCTGAGTGGCCTGGACGAGACTTGAGGATGCATCTGAAGGAGTTGGATCTATGGACCGTCCGTGAGTTGGTTGAAAGGGCTCGCATTATAGAAGGAGCCAATAAGAGGAAAAGTAAAGCACCTGAAAAAGAGAACCTTTGTGTTCAGAAAGAGGACTCAAGATAGTTACAGTCCCAGTTTTCAGAACAAGAAGTTTAAACCCTTCAACAGTTACAAAGGAAGTGCTAGTGGTAACAAGGAGGTATCAAAGGTCAAAGTGACATGCTGGAAATGTAAAGAGGAACATTATCTAAAGAGGTGCCCCTTGCTTCAACACAAATGCTATTTTTGTGGAGACCCTAGCCACAAGATCAATGACTGCCCAAAGAAGGCTTCCACCATTTGCTTTATATGCAAGCAAACTGGGCACTTCGCCAATGAATGCCCACAAAGAAAGAATGCCCCAACTAGACCGTTTGGTTTAATGGGAGGAGCTACATCGACGAAGAATGGAAGTGGAGGAAGCAACTCGAGCCGTTCTGGAGCAGCTATCCATGGGATGAGAATTTACAACTTGGAAGGGCAGTGGGTGTGTGAAGAGACGGAAGATGAAGGAGCTGAGTTAGCCGCCATGGATGGAGATTATGGCCCACATTTTCGACTGGTGACAGGTTAGAATCAGAAACTCCTTTACCTTTGATGCAAGTTATTAAATACCCTGCATTAAATTCTTAATACTAGAAGTATAAAGTTTCATGCCAGCAAATGGCTTAAGTTTACCAATTTTGTGATTAGTATAAAAATTCAGGTGCAGGTCACATACGCATAGCTAGCCAAACCGCTTATGCTTTATTTGACACAGGAGCTACGCATTCCTTTATCACCGCTAGCCTGGCTAAACAATCTGGTTTACCCATAAATACTATCACTACCGGTTTTCGAGTTAAGACCCCCACCGGAAGCATAGTATCAACTAAGGAAATGCTAAAAGATTGTCCCATGGAAATACAAGGATGTAACACTAGGTATGACCTAATAATCTTGTAAATGAGCAAATACGAAGTGATCTTAGGAATGAGTTGGCTGACATCTGTTAAGGCTCTAGTGGATTGTAGACACAAAGAGGTGAAGTTTAAAGATCAGGATGGGTGTGAAATAGTATTCAAGAGAGAATCTACGGTGAAATTGAGCTCATTTGAGTTAATGGATGATGAAGAAATCAACTTAAGTAACATGGATGAAGAAGAGAATGAAGAGGAGAAACCTAAGTTGGAATCCATACACATGGTTAAAGAATTTCTAGATGTATTTCCTGACGGATTGCCTGGATTACCACCTAAGAGGGAGATCGATTTCGAAATTGATGATCTGATTGGCATGTATATGTATAATTTCAAATACTACCAGCAAGTGTACTGGGTCTTGATCAAGTAATATAGAAGTGAGTTGAGTATCGTTCCCACAAGGACTAAATTAACTACTAGATTGATATTAGTTTATACTAATATTTAGGCAATCAAAATTTATCAATTAACTAACTAATTCTATCTATATGAATGCAATGAGATCGTGAGAAGTTATATAAGATGAATGTGGGAAGGAACAGAATCCATCCTAATTTTTACTAATCATGCTAAATTTATATTATATGAACAATTAGGATTATGGATATTTGTAAGAAATTATTAAAACCTAAAACTAACAAGTTTTAGTAAACCATAAAATAATCTATTAGCTTCCGCTATACAAATTATCAATGGAATCTAATTTACAATCATAAATCTTCCAATTCTATAATTGTCTAATATCCTAAATTAACTTCTCCGAATTCCTTAGTGAGAAATTAAAATAAAATATTGCATGAATCACAAAGAACAATTTCTAAATTAATATTAAACTTAATTGCTTTCACAATTGTTGTTTAATCTCAATTCATGAATTCCTATGAACCTTAATTCTTTTTCCAAATTATCAGAATTCTTATCAATTTAATTTCAATCAGAAATAAAATAGATAATTAGGATTCAATACAAATATTCCATAATTCTAACAATCTTATAATATAAGTTCAAGAATCACTTTAGCAAAATTAGGATTTCATCACTTCCCGCAAAGAAAAGTTTAGCTACTCATGGATGTTGATTCAAAAATCAAATAAGAATATGTAATTGATAACATTATGAACAAATAATTTAGATAAATGAATTGCATAAGAAAGAGATTAGATATCACCAATTCAAATATCGCAATCTTCAATTACAATTCTTGAAAGCTCAAATTCTCTCACAAATCTCTATGAAAATGCTAAGACTATTTGTATAATGAAGTACTTTCTATTTGCTTCTGCTTGTGCTTGTTAGAGGGGGGAGATCCCCTATTTATAGGAAAAATTTTTGTGCAAAGCATTAATGGAAAATTTCAGTTTCAACTTGTATGCTGGCAATTACAGATCCTACGCCGGTGGCTTACAGACGGCGTAAAACCTTTTCCTTCTTTACACAGGCAGTGTACTAGCAGCTTTCTTCTTTGGTTACAAGTATAGGTCGCTTCTACGCCGGCGGCTTAGATATAGATCTAGCCGGTGTATATTATGAGAAATGAAAGGTTGGACCAATTTATAAGGAAAGCCGTCCCAAAGCCAGCGGCTTTGATGCCGGCTTAGACACTCCATCATATTTGATCATTTTAATTTCCTCCGAGCATGTTTTGTCTACTTGTCACTTCTGATCTCTGATCTACACTGCCTCAACACCGGCGGCTTAGTAACCGGCGTAGGTTGTAACTCCTTTTGCGCTGGCATCGTTTGAGTTATGAGCTGTCGGCCTTCAATGTACATTGACCTATTCATCTTCTATGCCAACAGCTTTGAGGCAGCATACATTTAGTTGAGTCAATCCTTGCAAAGCTAGCACTGTAAGCAACGGCTTTGAGTAAGTGCATCTTGTAAGTCGTCTCAAAGCCGACGGCTTTGAAGTTTGAAAAGCCAGCGTATCCTTGAATTTTTCCAATTTTCATTCCAAAGTTTCTTGTTTTGATTTCTTTGTCCAAATTAGCCTGAAACATGAATTTTAATTAAAACAAGTATCCATTCAAGCTAATTTGAACATCAACAAGTTGTATAAAATATGATCTTATCAATCGACCTATTGGTAAACACAGAACCAATATCAAAGGTACCTACCGGATGGCACCAGTGGAGTTGAAGGAGCTGAAGACTCAGTTGCAAGACTTGCTAGACCAAGGTTTCATTCGACCAAGTATATCACCCTGGGAGCACCAGTGTTGTTTGTGGAAAAGAAGGATGGTTCTATGCGTTTGTGCATCGATTATAGGGAGCTCAATAAAGTCACCATCAAGAATAAGTATCCACTCCCAAGGATAGATAATCTTTTTGACCAGCTTCAAGGAGCTACTATCTTTTCAAGAATTGATCTACGATCAGGATATCACCAGTTGAGGATTAAACCTGAGGACAATACCCAAGACGGCTTTCAGAACTCGCTACAGACATTACGAGTTTCTGGTAATGCCTTTCAGTTTAACCAACACACCAGCAGCTTTGATAGACCTCATGAATCGAGTATACAAACCTTTGCTAGATAAGTGTGTAATAGTCGTTATAGACGATATTCTGATCTACTCCAAGACACAGGAGCAACATGAGGAACACTTAAGAATGGTATTATAGACCTTGCGTGAGCATAAGTTGTATGCCAAGCTGTCTAAGTATGATTTCTGGTTGGATAGGATATCTTTCCTAGGACATGTCATATCTGGAGAGGAAATATCAGTGGACCCTGAGAAGATCAAGGCAGTGATGGATTGGAAACAACCTAAGACTGTTACTGAAGTGAAAAGTTTTCTCGGATTGGCTAGATATTATAGGAAATTTTTGAAGAATTTTTCTACCATAGCCAAACCCCTAACGCAGTTTACTCAGAAGGATGAGAAGTTCATTTGGACAGATAAGAGAGAACAAAGTTTCCAGGAATTAAAGAAAAGGCTTGTCTCTGCCCCAATTTTGTTTCTATCAGACCTCGAGAAACCTTACACAGTGCATAGTGATGCTTTTAGAAATGGCCTTGGATGTGTGTTAATGCAAGATGGGAAGGTGATTGCATATGCCTCGCGACAACTTAGGCCTCACGAACAGAATTACCCCACCCATGATCTGGAGTTAGCTGCCGTTGTGTTTGCACTTATGTTATGCAGACATTACCTGTATGGGCAAAGGTATGAGATCTACACCGACCATAAGAGTCTCAAGTATCTATTCGCACAAAAAGAGCTGAATATGCGGCAACGAAGATTGTTGGAACTCATCAAAGATTATGATCTTGGAATAAAGTACTGCCCTGGACAAGTAAACGCAGTCGCAGATGCCCTGAGTAGGAAGAGTTATGGGGAAGTAGCTACTTTGCTCACAGACAAGAAGGAGCTAATTAAGGAATTTGAAAAGATGAGTATTGAGTTCATAGGGCAAAATGTGGAAGCAGAAATCGCTAGCCTAGTCATGGAACCCACCTTAGTGGAAAGAATCAAAAAAGCCCAACAATATGACGAGGCGATTCAGAAGATTAAGGGAGAGGTACAAGAAGGAAAAATACACCGATTTTACAATAGATGAAGATGAAGTGGTGAGAATGAAAGGAAGATTATGTGTTCTGGATGATGAGGATATGAGGAAGGAAATCATGCATGAAGCACACCATTCAGGATATACCATGCATCCAGGAGGAACTAAAATGTATCACGACCTGAAGAGCCACTATTGGTGCAATGGTATGAAGAGAGATGTAGCCGATTTTGTGATGAAATGTCCCACATGCCAACAAGTGAAGGTGGAACACCAAAGACTTGGAAGACTTTTGAAACCCCTGCCAATACCCGAATGGAAGTGGGATCAAATCACGATGGATTTTGTGTGTGGATTACCAAGGACACCTGCAGGATATGATGCTATTTAGGTCATAGTGGACCAATTGACAAAGACAACACACTTCCTTCCGATCAATATGACATACTCCATGGATAAGTTGGCAAGAATATACATAAGGGAAATAGTACACCTGCATGGAGTGCCCGCTGGAATAGTCTCCGATCGAGATCTAAGGTTTATGTCTGAATTTTGGACAAGCTTGCAAAAATGCATGGGAACAAAGCTACACTTCAGTACTGCTTATCACCCCCAAACAGATGGTCAGTCGGAGAGGACGATACAAACTTTGAAAGATATGTTGCGAGCTTGTGTGATAGAGTTCAAGGGTAGTTGGGACGCACACCTACCATTGGTAGAGTTTGCCTACAACAACAGCTATCACTCCACAATCCATATGCCACCTTATGAAGCGTTGTATGGAAGACGGTGTCGATCACCTTTATTTTGGGACGATCTAGAGAAGTTGAGTATTGGACCTGACTTGGTACAGGATGCGGCTGATAAGGTGAGAGTCATCCGACACAAGATGAAGGAAGCCTAAGATCAACAGAAAAGTTGGGTAGATATAAAAAGACGAGTACTCGAGTTTGAGGTTGGAGACTATGTGTATTTGAAGATGAACCCCATCAAGAGTATTCACAAAGTTCGAGCATAACGAAAGTTGAGCCCACGATATATTGGACCTTTTGAAGTGCTCGAAAGAGTAGGAGATCTTGCCTATCATTTGGCCCTATCTCCTAACCTATCAGGGATTCATAATGTATTTCACGTATCGATTTTACGAAAGCATGTGCCAGATCCTAGCAGACTCATAGAGCTGGAACCAATCCAGTTAAAAGAAAATCTCACATACGAGGAGCACCAAATTTAGATCTTTGATCATAAGGTGCAAAAGCTTAGGAACAAAGAGATCAAGTATATGAAGATTCTGTGGAGAAATCACTCACATGAAGAAGCAACCTGGGAGGTCGAAAGCGACATACGCTAGAAGTATCCAAAGTTGTTTGAGGAATCAGGTATGAACTTTAAGTTTTGAGGGCAAAACTTTCTTTAAGGAGGGTAGGTTGTAAACCCCAAAAGTTTTGAGATTAATTTAAGCTTAAAACCTAATTAGAAAGTCAACCGGAATCCCAAAGTCAATAAAACCCTAGTCTTTTTCAACCGTTCAAGTCCAGCATTCCCGTTTAAGCAACCCTAGGAAAGTTAGTAAGAGTTTAGTATGTAGAATAGTTCATAATGACCTAAGAAAGCTTAAAAATATCATATTAGTCAAACCGCGTTTCGTTTTGAGCACAACCGAACATAGTTCTCAAAAAGCATGTCCCGGAGCTCGGATTAGTAAAATATTCCAAATATACCGTTAGATTCGTAAAAATATAAGATTTTCAAAAATATCAAGTTCATAATTTTTCAGTAACTAAAAATATTAGATATCGCAATTATACGCGTATTTTTTTTACTACCGGTACTTCAATTATCATGTCTGCTTTACATTACACTATTCTACACTATTCATCTATCTCTACTTTTTCTTGCAACCTACTCTTACAACCCATACCTCTATTTCTTACAAATTTTTATTTCCAATACAACTTCACTTCATATTTTACTTTTCATTAACAAAAATACAAAAAAAAAAAAAATTTCACTCCCTCACACACTCAAGATTTGTGTCGGCCTCCCTCTCATCCTCTCCAATTTGTTTTATTTTCATTTATTTAATTAACACAATTAACCTCCTACATTTTCCTATAAATACCCCTCTTCCTTCCACTTCTTTCACACCTTTCATACACAAAGTTACTCTCTAAAATTCTTTACAAGAATTCCCTCCCAAAGCTCTCTCAAGTTTAGTTCTCTTAGGTAAAAATTCTTCAAGTCTTCTTTATGTTCATCTACTTAGTATGAGCTTAGTGTATGTTTTCTAAACCATGAAGGTTAAGGAAAGCAACAATAGGTTCATACTTTGTTTTTTTTAATGATCTAATTTCTTTATGTTGCTTTTATATATATGTTACTAAATATATCTATGTACATATATAAATATATTTTAGAGCATATAAGCTCATTTGTTTTGCAATTTATTTACTTTCCTTATAATTTATTTATTACCTTGCAATTTATTTACTTTCATGTTGTTTTTAAGACTAGTCTTTTTAGTTTTAGACTTATTCTCATCAAGTCAAAACATTTTCTTTTTCTTTATGGGACTAGTCTATTCTTAGTCCCAGAATACCTTGATGAAGCTAAGGTTTGAATACTTGATTTATTTCTTTACTAGCTTATTCTTTTAAGTTATTATGATTCTTTATACTTTCATAACTCTATGATTCATATTTATACATGAACATAATGATTCTTGTCTCAGCAAAAATAAATGAGGAAAAGCTTTCTTAAAATAAAGATTCTTTTCTAGAAATAAAAGTAGGAAGTAACTTTCTAAAATTAAGAAGTCATCTTAAGAAACTTAGAGGACTTCATAGGAATTTTATGACATAGAAAGAACTTTTTGGAGTAAACAAAAGTTTTGCTAAAACTTCACATTTCATCAAGTACAAGAAATTCCTTTCATGAAATAAAAATAATTTTAAGAAACTAGGAAATTATTTCTATGAAGATATAATTGTTAGTATTAGAAACAAAGGAAATAAAATAATTCTTTAAAAATTTAGAGGAACAGGAATTTTCTCGTAACATGACGTATTCTCTAACAAAAATAAGAAGAATTTTCAAAAGTCCCACTTTTCTTTAGAAGACTATACTTTTACAAAAATTCATGGTTTGAGACAACTTCATTAATTCATACATTTAATATGAGTCAATAAATATATGTATATGCATTTCAAAGGTTTTAAGCAATTATAATATCTATCTCTTCAAATGAGATTTTATTAAAAGAAGGAATTCAAGATTGTAAAAATTCGAGGTGAATATGGCCACCACTTTTTTGGAACCCAAATGAGTTATTTTGATGAAAATAGTTTTAGAAATAGATAGATCTTTTCTAATAGGTAGAAAACGGTATATAATATGCAAAATTCATAGTTAAAATGAGCAAGTTATGGCCAATTTAAATTGGAATTTCCTCCAATCCGATTTTACCGTGATTTGTTTTCAAGAATAGAAATTCTATGAAAAACTCATTGTGGGTATTTCATCTTGTCTAGGTGAAGGAGGAACCGAGATCACTTTCCTGGAAGACTACTTCGATTAGGAAGCTACCAACATGGAGTTAGTTAATCCTTTACTAAGTTATATTTCCTTGTTTATGCTTGTAGGTAGTAGCACTAGAAAATAAGGAAAAGATAAAATTATTGTGTGATTTGAATTTATGATTGATTGAATCTAAGTTAAGAATATCGAAAAGGGAATTGATAATTAAATTGTGATTCTTGCATTGATATGATGAATATTGTTTTTGATCGCCTTTAACTTAAACTCATCATTATCTGGTTAAACTTATATTGAAGATAATTCATGCATATCATATTTGTAAGTCACATTTGTTTCACTACTATTCTTTGTGTGGGGAAACGAGGAAGTAGTAGTGGTGGCTAGTAGGAGCCGGAAAGTCTACATGGGCCAGTAGGAGCCAGAAAGTCTAAGGGCAAGTAGGAGCTAGCAAATCTACATGTTTATGGATGTATGGGCCTGTAACCTTCCAACCCCGACATACAGGGCGTAAAATCATGCACAATGATTCAGTTAATCTTGTGTATTTTTTTTGCTCATGTGTTTGGTGCATTTTCATATGATTATTTAAATACTTGTTTGATTTATGGAAATGTCTTGTAGATGGGAATTGTCTCACTAAGCTAGATTTGCTTACACCCCTATAGCTTTTTGTTACAATATGATTATCTTTGGTTGGCACCGAGGAGCCCCGTATGCCAGATATGAGCCAAAGCCACTAGAGTTTTTGGGAGAATATGTATTTAGTTTTGAACATAGACTTCTAAGAAAATCTCTATAGTAGGCTCATTTTATAGTTATGTTTACTTCGTTAATGGACCATTTTAAGACAGGGGAATGCCCCTAAGAATGTAAGAAATTGTTATTTAAATGAAGATTTCATGTTTATTTATGTAAGTTTTTGCTTGCTTTTATTATCTACTTCAATGTAATACCCCTGTGAGTCTCCTACTATCTTGGAAGCACGCCTTGCATGTGATATAGAAGCTCCTGCATGATTAAGGTTGTCATTCATTAGCTTTAATATTATATGCGGCGGATTGCCACGTTTATGGTGCCCTCTGGGGCGTGACAATCATGTTAAGGGTATGTTTTGTGATTGAATTCATCTTTTGAAAGCATACTTAATTGATGTTAGGGTCTGCTAGATTAGTTGAATTGTAGTAAAGTCATAGATATCACTGAAAAAGTAGACTAAATAGTAGAAAAAAGGTAATACTGGTACGTGGTACGTGTTTTCAAGATCCCTAAGGATGACACCCTAAATCTATGCTGAATTAGATAGGTTCACTTGCCTAGTTTAGATTGTAGATTTCATCTAATTGTTAGGGTTTGACTAAATTGTGGCACTATATTTTGAGAATGGAGCATTTTCACCCATTATAATAGCTTGTGGAGAGGGAAGGTCAATGGATGGCTATCATCATCTAGTTGATGGATATTTGTTTTTCTAGGGAAAATTATGCATTCTACGTGGATCAATGCATGAGACGCTTGTTAGAGAAGCCTATGGTGGTGGACTTTCCAAACATTTTGGGAATTATCGTACTCATGATGCATTGAAGAAACATTTTTATTGGCTTAGTATGGCTAAGGATGTGTATAGAGTGATTAAGGGGTGTTCTACTTGCAAGAGGGTCAAAAGTTGAAGCAAATGGCAAGGCTTATATGCCATTGCCCATCCCTACCAAACCATGGATTGATTTCAATATGGACTTTGTCTTGGGACTTCCTAAGGCACAAAGAGGACATGATTCGTTATGGTAGTTGTCGATTGATTTAGCAAGATGGCGCACTTCATTCCATGCCATAAAATCGATGATGTGATATATATTATTTTTTTTTTTTTTTTTTTTGCAGGAAGTGGTTAAACTTCATGTCATTGCCAGAATCTATTATTTCTGACAGAGATGTGAAGTTTTTAAGCTACTTTTGGAAAACCTTATGGATGGGTGATGTGTGTGATCACCAACCTAAAAATTTATAATCCTATTAATCTTAGATCCATGCAAGGTGGCGCACCTATCGTGTAGTATAGAAATTAACACATATATTATCCTATAGATCTATATGCAACTACTAGCACTAACCCTTTTACTATTATCTAGTCGAATCTATCATAAATTGTGTGTTAAATTATACTGCTAATTCTAACTAAAATTAATTCCAAGAGCGATAAATTAATGATGTGTTTACTTTTCTTGAGATTAACCAATTCACAAACTATGTCCCCAGCTTTGATCTACCCTAACCTTTTTTATCCTTAATATGTAAATTCAATCGAATATTTCTTTAGTCTTGAACTACCAAGTTATAACTGAATTAATTACTCTCTTCAAGTTAATTAATTTCTAGTCCATATTGAAGAAGTGAGAATTTCTTCCTTCACTAATGTCAATTTAAAATCGCATAAAGCTTATGAAAATTAATTATAGAAAAAAACTAATCTTTAGTGATAGAAAGTTAGAAAAGGCCAATTTCTAGGTGAATTACACACTTCTTTACTCATGAGAGATCTATTTCATTAACTGAAATCTTCTTACTAATTAATAGAAATTAGGTTTATAATGATTTGGGCCTAAAGCCATCACAAACAACAAAATAAATTATGAATCAAATTCAAGACTAAAACTTTATTCAATCAAAAAGCAAATCTGTACATAAGGCTAGGGTTTCTCAAAACTCAGGACATAGCAAAACTACTCTTCCATGAAAAATTTAACAACAGTAATAATAAAGGAAGAGAAGGGAGAGATCATTATGATAAAACCCTTTTAGTAATGCTCTTTATGAATCTCGATGTTGAGCCACAAATTTCCTTTTGAAAAGCTCTTCAAAATGTCTTTTAAGGTTTTTTATAATGGAATACAGATGATTGGATTCACTAAATAATGAAAACAAAGTGCTATTTATATATTTTCAACGTAAATGACCCCTACACGACTCTTGTATATGGGTCATGTACACTAGAACAACCACAAGAATTCTTCGCTTCATAAATCGTATATTACCCAAAGGTACATGACTCATGTACATGGGTTGTGTACTCCTGGAACTAATTTCTTTTTCTTGCATTTTGCTTCGATGATTATATACTAGTCATGTATACTCTAGTGTACTTCTGCTATTGCAATGACAACTTCAAAATTCTATCAAATCTTTGCCTATTTCATTATCAATCCTTTGAAAAGCTCAATTATTCCTCATTTAGCCCTAAAATGAACAATTCATTCAATAAGTATCCTTTTCTTTAGTAAATCAATAAAATATGATATAAAAACATGATCAATAAGGCATGATTATAAAGGGTCTTACAACACTTATCAAACTTTTCCATACTTAACCATTTGCATGTCCTTAAGCAAACAACTAAGGATAATGAAAATCTATTATTAAATATTCTAAAAAATTCCACAAGTTTGAAGCTCACACAACATTCATTAATTGCTTTATATCATAGCGACTCACTTTTTACCTACTACTCAAACCCATCATGTAAATGTAATTAGTATACTAGAATCAAGATTCTAAGGCTAATCTAGGTAAGTCAAACTTTCTCCTTACCATTTAGCAGCAGATTCCAAAGTCACAAAATAAAAATAAAGTCAAGCAATAGCAAATGAGACCTAGGTACACTTTACCACCCACTAACGAGTATATAAACTCTTCAACCACTTCTCTAAGCATAATAATCTAGAGTGAAAGTAATTTGCATCCATCTTTTCCTTGGATTTTCTTCTACTATCTAAATCTCTCAAAAAAAAAAATTTTTTTAACGCCTTTAGAGAGGGAGGTTTTGGCCTCCATCTTTTCTTTTTTTCTCTAGACAGGTTTTTGCCTATTTCGTTTCAGCTCATTTCATCTTTTTTTAAGGTAAATAAGAGGTTGGTATAGTTAATAGCGAGGTCAAACTTCACTCTTTTGAGAGACCAAAGCCCATCTATATCAACTTAAGTCCTTATTATTCAATTAATCCATAATTTTTTAAGGAGATTGTCCTAAAAAAATCACTGTCATGCCCTAACGAGTACCTTAAACATGATAGCTTGTCAAACACAATATTAAAACTTGAGAATGACTGCCTTAGTTACTCAGAAGCTTTCATATTGGTACAAGGCGTATGTTCACAATAAAAGGAGACCAGTGGAGTTATGCATTTTAAGACAATGGCAGCGGAACATATAAAATAGTACTTAATATAATTCATCAAAATATAAAGTTTTACAACTTCTACGGGGCATACCCTTGAAAAGTCTCCATTATATCATAGTCTGACTAAGACAAATAGCAAAAACTAGAAGATTTTAAAGGAAATCTAGTCTAAGACTTTAAATAGAATTTCCTCTAAAAGCTTCGCAAAAGCATAGGTTCTACCCAAACAGTCAAGGTGGTCTCGGATACAAAAGAAGGATCCTGCAATATCAGAAATCTATTGGGGAGTAAGCATAACTAGCTTAGTGAGAAATCCTTACATAAAAGTACTCATAACAAATATTCAAACAAGTCCATTAAACAAGCATATGACTATCATATGACTATCCGATTTCTCATGTAGAATAGATTTACCCTTCCATTATAGGTTAGGGAATGCTTTGAATGGGCCACCAACAACCTCCTTGAAATTTGAGCACATCTTAGGGTTCTAATGAATCGTACTACTAGTCTTCGGGCTTTCCTTATCTAAAGCGATCAATTCGGTTCGGTTACACTATGAGGTTGTATTCTCCGAATGTCATAATTCCTCAAGATGTAGTTAGACAACTTACATTTCTGGTCCTAAGCTAAGGAGTAGTAGCAAAATGCGAAGATGATATTCTAAGTGATATGCATGAGCAATTTAGTTATAAGAAATTTCCAATTCGACATTAATCCATTTAAGGCGATCAATCAATATTTGCACACACAACAATATACATAGGGCAATTTATATTAATTAACCAGTCAAGCTTCGATATGCTGATCATTTATTGATCACACATAACAAATCACATAGATAGTATCCATAATAACCCACATGTATATCAATTTTTATCTTTTCCTAATATTTAGTGCTCTATTCTACAAGCACATGTGCAAAAACATAAAACGTAAAGGAAAACTTACTCAATCATGGCAATCTTCTATCAGTCGAAGTAATCCTCGGGAAAGAGAAGATCTTGGTCCTCGTCACCTACATAAAGGAAATACCCAAATGAGTATTTCATCCAAGTTCTACTTCAATTTTCTAACTCTATCTTATTAAATTCGTCAAAATTCAGTTGTAAGGAAATTACAACTTAAAATGGTCATAACTTGCTCATTTTAACTCGAAATTTTGCATAATATGCCATTTTCTACCTACTCGCAAAGATCTATCTATTTATAAGGTTTTTTTTTATCATAAAAAGCCATTTGGGTCCTGAAACGGTGAGGTATAGAACTGTTACGAAAATTACAACCCTTAAAACACAATTTTTCAAACTTTTCCCTATCTAAAAATCCTTGAACAAATATATAAATACCTATTTGATTTAAAAATCCTTTTGATATATAGATAGACTCATATTTCATGCATGAATTCATTGGTGTTGTCTCAACAATTATTTTTCATAAAACAACTTCTTTTATAGGTTTGAAAATTGGACTTTGAAATTTTCTCCCTAAGTGGTTTGAAAGGAAACTATAATTCCTTGAGTCATTATAAATAAGCATTTTCCTTTTATATTCTATTCACTAACTCTTTAAAGATAATTTCAATCTTAAAATTTTGTTTTTTAAGTTTCCTACCAATATTTTTCTAAAGGAAATAATTTCAAAATTTTTCTTAAGTTGTTGATAATATCTAATGGTTTGAGTTTATCATCTCTATGTTCTCCTATCTCTTAAAAATGAGTTTACCACTTAGAATCTTACTTTCTTTTTTGGAAAATTTTTTTTCTCTAAGTGAATTTATATACTAGAGAGTTAATTTCTATTTTATCTTGAAAACTTGTCTAGTGCTTAGTTTTTATCATGAGTGGGTAAAAAAACCTATAAGTAAGTTCTTATGAAGAATTTTCATAATAAAGAATTATCAACATTAAAGTTGTAAACCAAAATTTTCATGTCATTATTTTGAAAAGAGAGTGTGTATCTACTTAGTTAAATCTTTGAAGAAAACCTTTTTGTTGATTCCTTAATGTTTCATGAGGAGCTTGTCAAAGTTTTTGAAAAGAATTTATTAAGAACAATTTTCCAAGTCTTGAGGGAAAAATATTTGTTAAGTGACAAAATTTATTTTAAAGAAAGTTTAGTCCTATTTTTCTTTGTTAAGGAAAACTCCTCTTTATTTTTGTTGAAACAATATCAATATGGTTATAAATGCATATGAATATATCATTATGAAAAGATAAAATATCACATAATATAAGAGACATAAGAAACACAATAGTCATAATAATAAAGTCAAGTATTTGGAGCATTAACTTCATCAAGGCTTCCTAGGACTAAGAATAGACTAGTTCCAAAAGAAAAAGAAAAAGAAGAAAAAGAAAAAAATCATAATAAGAGCATGTTAGTGTGGAGTTAGTGAGCATTTAGGCTCTAAGAAATATATAGATATACATATACATATACATAATAATATATACATAAGGTTAGATTAGAAGCATTAATAAACAACATAATAACAATAACAACATTGAGAAAGTTTAGGCATGAACAAGAACAAAACATGAACATATTATTGCTTCCTTGACACGATGGTCTTAGAAAACATACACTATAGTCATGTAATGTAACATGACATGAAAATGAATTATTAGGAATGTTTACCTAAAGTTTTAGTGGTGATGGATGAAGAAGAAATTTTTGTTGGTGGTTTATAGAGATATTAATGAGATGAGAAGAAGAGATAGTTGGGGAAGAAATTGTTGAAGGGAAAATTTTTAGAGAGAGTTTGTGGAGATAATTTGGTAGAGCTTTGGTAAGAAAATGAGATGTGTGAAAGAATAAAGGAAAGAGGGAGTATTTATAGATTTTTGGAGTGAAAATTAGAGGTAATTAAATAATTGAAAAAGAAAATAAATTGAAGGTGAAGAGAGAGAGGGGTGGATGGCATCATGGGGAAGAGAGAGAGAAGTGATTAAAAATTAATTTTAGAAGAAAAATATAAGAGAAGTTTAGTAATATGTGGTGTAGAATTTTTATGGGAAAAGAAAATTATATGAAATAGGTATATAAATTGTAAGAATAGGTAATAGAAAAGTAGAGATAGATAAATAGTAGAAAAGTATTATGAATAGTAGACTAGACAATTAAAATACCGATAGTAAAAAAATACGTGTAAACCAGCTACATCTAAAATTTTTAGATACAAAAAAAATTCTAAAATTGATATTTTTGAATGCCTTATATTTTTACGAGTTTAATGGTGCTGTCGGAATATTTTTACTATTTTACTTATTGGGATCCTAATTTTGAAACTGATCCTATTCGTGTCCGAAACGAAATAATTTTTTGCAAATATGATCTTTTTAAGCTTTCTTATATGGTTTTAAACTATAATTTGAAATTGTCTTATTTTTATTGTTTTTCGATTTGGCGCACAGGATTGCTGGATCTAAATTCACTAGACTAAACATAGAACTAAGTTGACTTTAAGGTTCTAGTTTGATTTCAGATTATTAGGGTTTACTTATATATATCGAAAAATCTAGGGGTTTGCAAACCCCGCGCACAACACTTTTTGAACCCTAAAAAGAGTTCTAAAGCGACAAGACCTAAAAGATAACAGAGAAACCTAAAAAGAAAAAGAAGCTAAGCTAGTCCAACATCTACCATAAGCATTAAAACACCTTAGAAAAAGAGTCTTCCCACTAGGGAACTTAATAGGTACAGACCAAGTAGCAATTAGTCTAAAAAAAGAAACAAAAAAAGATATCAAAACAGCAGCCTTCAAATCATATGGAGACATGATCATTTGTCCTCATCCTCCTCATTAGAAGCGTTGTCTTCGTCATCCTCCTTCTCTTTATCATCAGTTGTCGCTTCCTCATCATCCTCCTCTCCAGAATCTTCCTCTTCCTCTTCCTCTCCTTCGTACTCCTCTTCGTCTCCCAATTCAACCACCTCATTATTTGAGCTTAAAGGCTCAGCAATGACGAAGGCCTTTCCCTTTTGTCGAATTATAGATGGCTACTTGATTTCCTCAGAAGTAGTCCTCTCAAGTGAGGACTCATAGGTCAGCAGCTTTGATAGAGGTGGAGAAAAATACCCAATAATGGTTTGGAGGAAACCCTAGACTACTTACCTAAATTTCTTATTCTTTTTCTTGTCTACTCTATTTTTTTCCCTTTCTTCCTTATTGTTCCTCTTCTCCTCTTTAAATTCTTTCCTGAAAAACTTGCCCTCTTGATCAAAGGAGGATGTATGTGAAGTGGGGGCCCTTATATGGCTAGTAGGCTTAGCTAGATGAAAGGACCATCCAAAACTTTCTTGATGGGCATAGAATTTATTCCCAACAAGCTCTTCGAAAATATTCATTCCCTGTAATAGCCTAGTAATGTAGCCTCCATTGAAAATACCCTTAGTCCTAGTATCGATGGCATGGCAAATGATAAACGGAGCCAACTTAATGCCTACCTTAATTTTATACTTGTTCACAATACTATAGATGTCGCCAGTTCAAAGTTATTTACCACTCCATTATTGCTCTTGCATGTTCCAATAGTGTGAGAAAGAATGTGGTGGATCACCTTTAGATGGTCATTTTCCATAGAAGCTTTTGACTTCGAGGGGAATTACCTCATTGGTTTACCACATAACTTCTACCCATGTTTTTCTAGTACAACATACCCAGGTAACCCCACTAGTAAGGACCTAAAATCAGTTTTTCTTGTCTCTTCTTGTGTCTATAATCCCATATACTAGCAAAAATTAGTAAGAGGCACAGTGTACTCTATGGTGGATAATACCTCTAAAGTAATGTCTCTATAGGATGGGGTATCAATGGCAATAGTTGAAAATTTCCTTTTTCATAGATACTTAGCTCATATTTTATCCATGCTCAAGTGTTTGTTGTCCAACCACGTTTCTTGGTAAAACAATGTTAATTTAAGAGTTTAGAAAACTATAGTTTAAAAGAAATCCGTTTTGTAAATCCTTTAAAATGAATATTTTGATTCCTTTGTTTTCAAAGAATTGCTTTATGTTTGTCTTACTATTTTTCTAAATGACCCTTTGAATAAACTTCTTCTTTTCTAAATTCTCAATATTAGTGCTACTTTTTCCTATTTGTTTTTTGTGACTATTTATTTGAAAAATCTTGGTTTTTGAAACTCTTATTTTTGTTTCAAGGGATTTCCTTATATTATGAAAATTATTTTAGTATCAAAGTCATCTTCTTTTTAAGAAAATAAAGTAATATAAAAAGCTTTTCAAAACAAAAGTAGCTTTTAAAATTGTAGTGAGTTCTTCCTAAAGCTTTGGAAAAGAATTGTACTTTGGCTAAACCATAGGTTTTATATGTAAAACTATCCTTTAGGTGATAAAATTTCATTTTTATCAAGTATAATTGGTGCTTTGAAAATTTGGACAACAATCTTAATGGGCATGATTATAAGAAATAATAACAAGCAAAAATAGAATAAATAATAAATAAAGTCAAGTATCGGGAGCCTTATCTTCTTCAAGGCTTTCGGGACTAAGAAGTAGACTAGTCCCAAAAGAAAAATAAAATAAAAGAAGGAAAAGTTGTTTTGACTTGATGAAGACAAGTCTAAGACTAGAGACTAGTTTTAAAACAATAAGAAATAAATAAATTGCAATGAAAAAATAAATAAATTACTTTACATGGAAATAAATAAATTGCATGTGAGCTTATATGCTCTAAAGAATATATATATATATAGATCCATAATAATACTTAGATATAATAATAATAATAATAATAATATGAACAAAGTAATATAACAACATAAACATAAATATATATTCATGAACGAGAACAACACATGAACATAGTGTGGCTTCCATAATATTTAGTTTTTGGAAACTCACACCACGATCATGTAAAGTTACATGACATGAGAAAAAGAATATGTAAAGAAAAATTTACCTAAAGAAGGTTTTTGAAGTATTATGTGGATATGGGTTTTGTATATGTAGAAGGTGGTTTGAGATAACTTTGAGAGGATTTTTGAGATAGTTTTGAGAGTGTATTTGGAGAGAGTGTTTAGAGGAAAATTTGAGAGAGATTTGGTAGAAATTTGTGGTAGTAATTGCGTGAAAGAAGTGAAAGAGAGGGGGTATTTATAGGAAAATATGGAGTGATTATTGAGTGATTTAAATAAAAAAAAAAACAAAATTGAGAGGGAGAGGGACAAAGGGCACCGGCCATTGGAGTGAGGGGAGAGAGAGAGTTTTATTTTTTATATTTTTGTTGATTAAATGAAGTAATAAGTAAGGTAGATGTAAAATAAAGTTATGTGAAAGGTAAAAAGTAAGGGTTATAGGTTATGGTGCTGCAAGAGTATGTGTTAGAAAAAGTAGAGATAAACGAATAGTGTAGAATGGTAGTGAATAGTGTAATGTAAAGTAGATATGACTAATAAAGTACCAATAGTAAGAAAATAAGAGTATAATTGCGATATCTGTTATTTTTACTTACCAAAAAATTATAAAACTGATATTTTTGAAAACCTTATATTTTTACGAGTCTAACGGTATATTCTGAATATCTTTACTATTCTGAGCCCCGAGACACGTTTTTCAAGAACTGTATCCATTCAGGTTCAAAACAATTCGCGATTTTACTAATATGATCTTTTTAAGCTTCCTTAGGTAATTACGAACTATTCTACATACTAAACTCTTACTTACTTTCTCAGGGTTGCTCATTTGGGATTGCTGGATTTAAACCATTACGTCTAACTAGGGTTTTGTTGCCTTTAGGTTTCCGATTGACTTTCAGATTAGGATTTAAGCTAAACCGATTTCAAAACTTTGGGGGTTTACACTTTCAAAGTCAACAAAACATACACAAACACAAAAATCAAATGGAACCAACTAGATAACCTAATTAATGCAGCAAACAACTTGTTAGAACAGTAAGGGAATGAAGAGAAATCTCGACCCGAAATCACATTGAGGAGCCACCTCTTTCTTCTTCTTCTTCTTATATAAAAGCTTCTTAATTAACAAGCAAACAAAGTTATTAAAACCCCATACTCTCTAGCCTTAAAACCACAAGAATTTATAACTAAAACAACAACAAAACAGACCTAAACTCGTTCCATAAACCAACTTACAAGAACAAAAGTAAAACTCCATTAAAACACCCCTTCAAGCTTGGAAAAGAACAAACAAGGTAAGTTAATGCATTTTAAGTTATTTCTTTGATAAAACAATGTCCTAAACCGTGTTATGACAATCTTAGGACCAAAACTAACCCAAGAACGAAGTCCAAAACACCCATATCAAGCTTCAACAAGGTAAATTCAAGAAACCCTGGTTACACCATTTAATTTCGAAAATCAAGAATTATGGGTATGTTATTATGTTATGAGTTGATACATGTGTATATATAACATGTAGAAACACTGCATGTTTTCCAAAAGACCACGGGAGGAACACAGGCGTAGACTTTCCCCGTATATCTCTCGGCTTCGATTCTGGGTTTGAAATCTAGAAGAGCATAGTCTGGTACACGGTCGTGTACCTCACGGATTCCTTAAATAAAAAATATTTTAAAATTAAATTTGTTTAACCCAAATATATTTATTAATATTATGAATATTATCATTATTATTTTATTACTAATATTATGATTATATTGTTGTTGTTGTTGTTATTATTATTATTATTATTATTATTATTATTATTATTATTATTTGTTGGTCCCAAATAACAATCAAGAAAGGGGGTTGATTCATTATTTAAAAAAATTTTCCTTTAAAGATTCCCTTTATGTTTTAAACATGAGAACAATATATCAATTAAACGAATTAATAATAAAAATTGCTGAAAAATAAAAGGTGAGGAAAAAGAAGATCAGACAGTTATTTATAGTGGTTCCGCCTTATGCGTTAGTCCATTCTTCCAGTTCCGAACGGGGACCCCATTATCCTACGGGTTTTTTCCACTATATCCAATAAGTTCAAATTACAAGCTTGTAATTCTCTCTACTTGATTCTCACAGCTATCCTCCAACTATAACCAATCTACAGAGTCTAAACTCATAACTTAACCATCAAAGAGAAAGCAACAACAAGTTCCTTCTATACAAAATAAAAATCTAAATCAAAAAGCTAAAGAATGAAAGCTAAGATATCAGCTCGCTATATAAGATGTTTATGAAAATCTCAATGAAATAAAACTTCTGGATTTTGTTCTATGTTTGATTCTGTATCTTTTTGTAAAGGAGAGCACTTTTTTGTTTGCTACGTGTAGATGATATATTTGATATGATACTTTTCTTTGTCTTCCTTAGTTATACTACTCTTCGTCTAACATTTAGAAGATAGATATCAAATTCCAAAAATCTCAGTATATAATCTGTTGTGCTTTATCTTGATTTGAAATTTGAAGACTATTTCTCCTTCCAACGGTTAGTTGATAATAATATCTAGCTTTTGTTTGTCTTCATGAACCAAATTATGAACACGATATGATCATAACAAATGGGATAAGCTCAGCTTGATCTTCGTAGACGTTTCAAATCTAATTGCATATCTCCCATTAAGTCAAATCAGTTGTGGATAAGCATTGAAAATAACTAACTGCATATATTTCTCATCCAACGTGATTTAGTTCAAATATCTAACTAATTTCTGATCTTTATCTTTCAACGTGATCTAATCTTCTTCATATATCTCTGATTGATATTTCTTCATTGAACGTGATCTAAATTTCTATCAAGATAACGTTTATCCTTCTTCTTTTTTTTTTTTTTCGTAAAAATTCATATAATATGAAAGATTCTTGTCTTGGTTATGATACTTATAGACATGAAT
Source organism: Combretum micranthum (assembly GCA_024138025.1). Taxonomy (NCBI): domain Eukaryota; kingdom Viridiplantae; phylum Streptophyta; class Magnoliopsida; order Myrtales; family Combretaceae; genus Combretum; species Combretum micranthum. Next base: position 209,686 of record JAMXBD010001914.1, read on the forward strand.
AAATATCTTGTCTTGAATTGAATAAAAATATGATTTTGTCTTAAAATAAATTGTAGAGAGAGAAACGAAAAATCAATATAGATCCCCTTTGATATAATCCTTCTTTAGTGGAACAAATGAGTATATTACCCAAATATGCTTATTATCTCAAAGCTAGGCCTTGAAAAAAATCTTTGTATTTTTCTGAAAAAGTAGATCTTCTTGTTTGAGAAGATGAACAATAATTTCTGGTTGAAAATTCTTGTTCTTCAAAAGTTCCAGTGAAGGTTCTGGAAAAGGTTTTGGTTTTCTAGAAAAATACTTCATCCTTAAATTAAACTTTTGGAGAACATTCTGTATACTCTCTATTCCTTGAAAAAAATCTTCGATAATGTTGTTGCTTCTCTCAACTTTATGTATTCTTTCTTTCTTTATGATAAGTAAAGCATGTAAATCATCGATATACAACATCATTTACCGATTTATCTTAAACTCATCATGGTTCTTTAAAGTTCTGTGAAAAGTTCTGTCTAACACACACACACACACACACACACACACACACATATAAATTCTGCACACTAAATAACATCATTAGTTTCTTAATTATTTTGTTATCATCAAAATTTTAGTTAATCGAGATCAACAATATTATATATTATTATTAATCGGGTTATTATTAATGTTGTTATTATTATTTATCCTTATTATTAATTTTATAATTATCATTACAATGTTAGTATACAATATATTAATAGTATTAATATTATAATAATTATTACTATTAATATCAATTATTATTATTAGTATTACCACTAATGATCATTATAATCCACAATATAATTATGAGTATTACTATTAATGTGTTATTATTATATTATTATTATTATATTATTATTATTATTATTATTATTATTGTGTGTTATTGAAATTACTACAATTTTAATATAGTTATTATGAAAAATAATATTAGTAATACTAACATATTACTTTATAATTATCATTATTACTATTACTAATATCATTATCATTATTGTTAATATTAGTATACTTCATAAATGAAAATAAGTATAATGATTGTAAAATACTTGTTTTATACATAAGAATGGAAATTTAAATAAGTTAAATTTTTGAATAATATGATACATATACTAATAAGAAAATTATATTAAATAGACCAAGAGAAACACGATGACACTAAACATTAGTAAATAAATATGTTACTATAATGGGTCACATAAGGAATAATATAAAAATAGCAACAATAATGACTATAATAAAAAAAATAAATATAAGCTTACTAAATATCAATTTTTTGAATACCTGATAAATGTATATAAATATCAAACAAGATCAAGACAAGCAAAATGAAAATAAATATTAAATAATAATTAACTATCATAGGATCATTAAATGACCAATATAGTAATAGAAAGAAAACCCATTATCAATATAGGACACTTAGACACTCATAGGAATTTAATTATATGGTTTGTATGATATTGATGAATGTATTATTCATCTCAATAGGTAATCTTGATACTTGTGAGGATTTTCCTGTTGATTACTACGACTAGCCAGTATGAGCAGGTGAGTAACTCAGTCTTATTACATTATATGTGCTTATAGCTTAGCTAACCTTTAATGAAAGATAATAACCTTAATTTACTGTATGGGTTATAGGAATTGTTTGCCATATGAAATATTGATTACCAAGCTACTCCAATGATAATAATAACAGAATTCTGCATGACTATATTACTTATATAACATGTTGCTTTTTTGTGTAATGATTGATCGCCTTAAACCTGATTAAAAAACTACTAGTACCATAAAAGAAATGAACATGCATTGCATGAATTGCACAAGCAGCATTTGGAGTAAGTGGTAGCCTACTACGTGTTAGTGTGTCGGATCTTTGGTAATGCTTAGTTTATCTAGGCAAGGAAGCTATTAGATAATCGCAAGATTACCTTTGTTCTATTGATACCATAGGAACTAAGTGGTAAATGAAGGATGCCACTTATGGTATTGCTTGAAATGACTAACGCTTAGTGGAGTTTCTATAGCAAAAATAGGAAATGAGTGTTAAAGACATGATAAATGCAAAGTGATAATTAAAGTAAGTATTGTTGTTTTCTTGTATGCTTAGTCTTTTCTGAGTAGGTAGGCCATAATATTGTATTCCTTCAACTGCGATGAGAAGGCGTAAATCTTCATACTGCTTTAGATTCCAAGTTATTTAGGCTTGTATTTGTGCATATACTTGAATGATGCATTTCATATGATTGTTAATAACTTGTTTGATATGTGGTAAGTTCTGGTTATTCACCGAACCCATGGTTTCGCTCAAACTCTAATAGTCTTTTTAGGTTTACACTTAGGCTACCAGTAGTTTAGCTCCCGTAAGAACTTCAAGATCGAAAGTTTATGGAAGATTATGGGATAAGTTCTTTGTTTTTATTTTAGTCTAAGCTAGTTAGTATTTAAATTATTAGTTATGTGTTTAGAGACTTTTAAAAGGATGTTATGGCTCGTAATGCTATATTCAAGCACTGGGATGATTGTTATTTACTAATTTATGACTATATGTATCTATCATTTCTTATCAAAGCAACTAAAAGATCCTATTGTTTGAGAACATGCCATTCTTTGAAAGTAAACTGGTAATAGTAATCAAGTATAGCTTGTTTACTACTATTAGGGTACCCTTGGGGCTTGATAGTTTTAAATTGGTATCAGAGCGTGACTACTAGTATAAGAAAGACGAATGTGTGCAAGAATATAAATTGGTAAATGTAATATTAATAGTATAAATTTAGATCCATTTAGAACCCTTTTAGTTTATTTGGGTAGTCATGGGTAGTATTAGATTCCTAACTAGGGATAGAATCTGTGTGATTACTAATCATACAAATTTTATTATGTGTAGACTAATCCTATTGTTTGCCATATTAAATGGCAAAGTTTTAGTATGATGGAGGAAGAGACACATACAAATTATAGGCGTCGATTGAGAGTCTAGGTAGAGGACTTAGCCTTGTGTAGAGTTACAAAGACCTTGGATGATATTCTTAGCACGTAGAGGAGAGGATTACAACTTTTCCTGAAGAATTAGCTATTTTTGATGAAAGAGCTTTCCCCAACAATGGAACGGCAATAGAAACCCTTTATAGATTTGAGATATTGATTATTTGGAAAGGTAGAGGCTTAGAGATAGACAATATAGCTTTTATAGCATTAGCCAGATCAATGAGGCCAGATCTACCAGACTTTGGAGTATGGATGCCTATTGGAGGAGATTGGATATATGCACATGACATTAGACACGACCATACTCTGGTTTTTAAGGACCCTCTTTATGATGATGATTGGATGCTGACCCATGTGATCAGATGCAGCTTTCCTAAGGATGTTTTGACAAATAGACCTCCCATTATTCCAGAGGAGGAAAGCAAGACCAAACGTCTTCCTAAACCACCTGGCAAAAGAATACAAGCAATAGTTCAAACTATAGTTTATATGCAGAGTGTGACTACCACATTGCTAGATGAGAAAGAAGGAAAGAAAGAAGAATGGAAGCAGAGAAATATGTTTCTAATTATAATTATGCATGATGGATCAGGACTACTCATGGCGGGTGGATTGGGAGAGATGTACCACCACCTAGTTCCATGGATGAGCAGAGGCTTGCTCCTAGAGGTATCTGAATGATGGATATAGATCTAACCTTGGCACCACTAGGGGATCGAGAAGGGAGGATTGATATCAGTGACAGTAGCTTCGAGGAGGAGGACCATTACCTTAGTTAGGCCCCTGGAAGAAGGTAAGGGACGTTTGTACCCTAGTCCATAGAGTTAGATCTAGCTTTAGTTTATGATACGTTTGTTTTGATAGATGATATGAGAGATGTGATATTTTGATGGAATTTTGCTACTATGTATGGATATGTAGTATATGACATGTAGGATGATGGAGATCTATTTTTTTTGATGTTTTCACTAGAAGAAGTTAGGATTAGAGTTAATGCAATTTTTGGAATGTACATAAAGCACTAACCATATAATATTATATATGTTTTGGTTATGTCTATATATGTGTGTGATATATACATATATGAATGTCTTTGATGTCTTTTAGTAAAAGTAAACCATGAATTAATCTAGATAACATGTTTAATGTTAATAGAATGCCAAGAGGAAGAGATAGGAGTAGAAACACGAGAATTTCTAAAAATCCACCAACAAATGCCCCTGTACCAACTCAGAATCGATTAGAAGATGTTTTGCATAACCTTCAACAACAAAATGTATTGATTTTGCAAGCTTTGCAAAATATGCAAGCAACACATACAGCACCATAAGCTATGGCACTAGTAATGCCTCCAGCACCCCCTAAAGGAAATGAAAGGCATACTACATCGGTTTAAATTCAGGAAAATGGACTAGTGAACCCTAATGAATCTGCTATCGAGGTACAAGGACCACTTTGATATGAACAAGAATTACCACCTTGCCACCATTACGTCCTCAGAGGGTGGTAGGGAATCGTCGAATCCAGGATAGCCTAAAAAGGAAGAAATACTTTAATAAGTATTTCATCACTTAACTAATCCAAACTATCTTATACAACCTATCAAATTCTCAATTTTCGTCCTAAGCAGAAATTCCAACTTAAAACGGCCATAACTTGGTCATTTTAACTCGGAATCTCGCAAATTATATATCGATTTCTATCTACTTCGAAAGATCTATCTATTTCTAATATTATTTTCAAGTTTTGAAAACCTTTAAGTCTCAAAACAGAGGGATCAGATCCTATCAATAACGGTTTCCAATTCCGAAAAATAGTTTTGTAAATGTTTGTAATGTTTCCACTATATAGATTAGCTATACATGCAATATGAATGATTCCTAACATGAATGACATGAGATGAGTTTAATGTATGCATGATCTTGATGATTTTTGCTAAAAGGAAATTTTATAACTTTTTATTTGCAAGACCATAATAACAACTACTACTATGAAAAATCTAGTTCCTAACTTTGATCATTTCCATTTGTTTTGGATTTATTACTTAAGAAAATATAATTATTTTTGTTAAAATTGAGTCTTCATTATATCTATTACTTATGACTTTCATTTCTACATAAAAATTTTCCATTTTGCACTTTGTAAACATGTTTTCAAGTGGGGTTGATTCCAAAATCCGAATTTTACAAAAATTAGTTTTTGAGTGATTCCTTTAAGTGAAAATCATTTGATACTTAGAAATTTAAGGCTCAACCATATATAACTACTAAGGACTTCATTCTTACACAAAAATTTGCATTTTACACTTTGCAAATATGTTTGCCAATACGATTTACTCAAAAATCCGAATTTTAGAAAATCCACTTTTTGCATAATTCCTTTGGGAAAAACTTGTTTAATGCATTAAAATTTGAAGCTTTACTATATCTATTGTCTAAGGACTTCATTTAACACATAAAACTTGCAATTTGAGTTCAAATACTAAGTGATTACTTATGCATCATCTCAAATTACGAATTTGACAATTTGATCACTAACTCAAAATTTTCCATTTTAATTCCATTACTTGTTTTACACATTACTCATGCCTAAACTCATTTTAACTTGTAAAAATCATTACTTAATGATACCTATTACCTATTACTTCATTTTCACATGAAACATGAGTTTTGGAGTTGATAAATGGGTTTTAAAAATTGGTCTTGGTTGGGATCCGAATTTAGAAAATTTATTTTTGGTCATATCTTTTGATAAAATCTATCTAAGCTTATGAAAATCCATTCCTTACATATCCTATCCTAAGTGCCTTTCATTTCTTAAATAAAAACTTCATTTTTGAGTTGGAAAACATGTTTTTAAAATAGCCTTGGCCAAAATCCGAAAATAGAATTTTTATTTTGAAAATAACTTTTGGAAATCACTTTTGATTCTTGTAAAAAGAAGTCTTGATGATATACATATATTAAGCCTTCATTTTCTTAAGTAAAAATTACATTTTGACACTTGGAAAGTGGTTTTTAAATGGGGTCTTGCCAAAATACGAATTTCACAATTTTGTTTGAGTTCATAACTAAGATCTATACTTAATATGAACATAAACATAAAACAAATGCATGGTAATAAGCTATAAACATCATGGATCTAAACTTTACTTATCAAAATCTTTCATTTATGGTATCTATACCTAAGCCCTTCATTTTAAATGAAAAATATACATTTTGAAGTTGAAAAACCACTTTTCTAAATATGGTTCCATTTTCATCCGAATTTTCAAAAGTTGTTTTTGTTGAAAATAAAATAGATCTTGAGTTTCCTACAACTTTCCTACCATCATCATGCTATTACAAGTTGTTCATGATCATAAAACATAAGTCTAATGCATGTATGAACCTAAAACAACTAGATCTAGCCTTCTAAACTAGTTTTGAAAGCATGAACACATGTGAATGAGAAATATATGCATAAATCATAAGTAATAACAAGAATAATAACTTAAATAGCAAGATCTATGGCATAAACAAAAATCAAAGCTATAAAAAGTTAGATCTACCATATATATCAACTTTAAACAAGAAAATAATTGTAATAGAAGATAATAAAAGTGGAGAAGAGAAAGATTTCATTTTTGGCATCATTATCCTAAGCTTTTAAACCTTCATTACACTTTACCTATATCACCTATGGAGATTTGGGATGAAGATTTGCTTAGAAAATCTTTAAAAATGAAGTGTGGAAGCCATGGAAGAAGAAGGGGGCAGCTTGTTTATTGGAGAAACATGAACAAGAAAGAAGAAAGAAAGAGAGGAAAAGAGAGAGGGTTTCAAAAAGGAAATGAAAGGAAATAATAAAGAGGCATTAAATGGAGATAAAATTGTATTAAATGAAAGGGAAAAATAAAACAAGGGCAGCAATATGGAACATGTTGCACATGAATTGTGAGGAGAGGAGAGAGAGTGTTTTGTTGAAATTTGACTCAAAATTAAATTGTATAATTAATGTGTAATGTAACTTTTTGAAGGAGGCTTGAATTATATTTATTTTTAGTCAAAATGGGAATAAATAAAGGACAATGGTAGCCATAAAGAAGGTCAAAAATCTGCCATGAAGTGTGGGTTAATGTGTAGAAAGATTGAAGTGAAAATGAAGTGATATGTGTAAGGTATACTTGAAGGTATGGGTTGTAAAAGTACTTTATAAATAAAATAAAATTGGAAAATTTATTCCAAATAATTGTAGCAGATTTTTCATAATTAAAATTAAATAATTATTTGAATTATTTTAGTATTTTAACAAATATGTTACCGGTACGATCAAAATACACGAATATGGGCTATAAATAATATTTTTATACCCCGAAAAATTCTAAAAAATTATTTTATGAAAATAAAAATATTTTTAAATTATTTTCCAATTATTAAATTAATTTATTTTATTTTTAGTATCGGGTCTTAAACAGAATCTGATCCGTAAAAGCCCGAACTAACTAAATTTTAGAAAAACAAAATTTTCTATAACATATAAAATATTTATCTAAAAATATAAGGCTTTATAAGAATAATAAAATTTTGTAATGAAATAAAAATGAATAGTGCAAAAGACTACTCAATTACCGGTAATAACGAAAATACGATAAAAAAGTTATAACTGTAACTTTTATAACTGAAAAATTTATAACTGATATATTTGGAAATCTTATGAAATTACTAGTATAATGGTACTATTGGTATATTTTTGATATCTCAAGCCCCGGGACACGCTTTTCGAAGTCTGTATCCGAACGGGTTCGAATTAGATCAAAAATTTACCAATCTGATATTTTTAAACAAACTTATATTACTATGAGTTATTCTATATATTTAAACTACATCTCGGCCTTTAGGGTTAGGGGCGCTAGATTGCCGAACTTAATTATTGTATTCCACTTAGGGTTTCCAGGTGATTTTCTGGTTTAGATCTTTGCTAATTTGGAAACTGATATTTTATGTTTATACCACATATTTAATTTGAGAAATTTATTTTATATTTCCTTTTTGTAAGTATTTATTATCTTTTAACGTTTTCGGAAATTTTGAATTGGGTTTCATTTCCAAAAGTTAATCGTTATTTACTTTTTAATAATTCGTTTTTGATCTATATTACCCGATTTTATAAATCGGAGTCACGTATAGAATTTGTCGTACGTAGTGGTTTTGGAATTGAAGACCACTGAATTCTTATTTTATTTATTTATTTTTTTTTAGGATTTTCATTTTCTCATGATTAAGAAATTTTTGGATTCATTCGTGATTTAGGACTTGTCGAAATTCGGTTTTAATTTGGAGTGATTTTTAGGGTTTATTTTCGAAGTTCATCTTGGAATTATTTACTGAAATTTTCCAGGGCTTACATATATATATATTAGTATGTGCACGACCCCTACAAACACATGTACATCGAGTAGTGTAATCATTCACTTCGCGCGTTTTTCCTTTTTTGGCACATGTACACGACTTATTGTACACAACTGGTGTATGTGGGGTCGTGTATCCTGGAATTTCGAATTTTTCTTCAATTTTCTTCCTCTAAAAGTACACTAGTAGTATAAAAATACTAGTGTATAGCCAGCAACTTCACAAAAGGCTTCAAAGCTCTCCAAAATCTTGGCTTCTTTCATTAATAATCCTTTGAAAAGCTAAATTGTTCCATAATTATCCCTAAAAAGCAAAAGTTAGTTCAATAATAATCCTTTTCTTCAATAAATCAATTAAATAATATATCAAATATGCTCAATAATGCACCAATAATAAGAGTCTTAGGACACTTATCAAACTTCCCTACACTTAAACATTTGCTTGTCCTCAAGCAAACAACTAAGGAAAATTAAGATCTATCATCAAATATACTCAAAAAAAATTTTCACAAAAATTAGATTCACATAGCATTCATTAATTCTTTCGGATCATAACGACTCACTTTGTGCCTACCACTCTAACCCATCATAAGAATGTAATTAACAGACTAGAACAAAATTACAAGGCTAATCCGAGTAAATTAAACTTTACCCTCACCATTTAAAAGTAGAATCTTGAGTCACAAAGTAAACACAAATTCAAGCTGATACGAGAACCTTCGTATTCACGCGTGAGAACCCCTTTGGATATTGCGAACCCCCAACACAATGAATAGAAAACCCACGAATGCCTTTGATTTCAATCCCTAAGAAGGATTAGATATCAGATTTGTCTTAGGTTGTTGATCTAAAGAATTAGGATAACAAACCCTAATTGCGAAACACTCCACAAAGAAGGTGATCGATCTTCTTTGAATGTTCCTAAAGCATGTATTCTAAATCAAGAACACAAAGATTTCAAGCAAAAAGCTTTGGTTTTTCATTCAACAATAATCTATCATGTACAAGGACCCAAATAGGGTTTATATAACTCAAACAATGAAAACAAAACGTCAAAACAATGAATTCAATACGTCCTAAATGTTGGCTGGCGGCCAATCAAATATGGCAAGCGGCCATAAGCATTCTGGAGCAAAATTGTAATGTTCGAAAAATTGGCCAGGGGAGTCATGGCCGGCGGCCATGGGAGAATGGCTGGCGGCCATTCTTGTTTCTCTGCACAAATCAGCTTTCCTTGGCTCTATTTGATGATTACTTGAAAAATATTGAAGTATACTTGCTCCATCCTTGTTCCAAAGCCTTGATAACCTTGTGATTCATCCTTGGCATGCTCTAATAAGCCTTGGAAGTGATTATTGTAGGCTTGTTGAATCTTCTTAGCTCTAGCTCTTGTGATTGGTCCTTGAGGAAAACTTATTGGACTTGAATTTCTTTGAGTTTCCATGGTTGCCACTTGGTCTTCATGTTGATTCGGATTTAAACTTTGGACCGTTGGCTCTTCTGTAACACAAGCATTAGCAAAAGGAACTTAGTTACACTTCACCACCAAATAACAAGTATATAAGCTCTTCAACCACTTCCTTAAGCATAATAACCTAGAAAGAAAGCACATGGCATCTATTAATCTCCTGGCTTTTTTCTTTTTGCTTGAAATCTCTATAGTCTTCAGAGGGGAAGGTTTTAGCCTCCATCTTTTCAATTTCCTCTGGACAGGTTTTTACCCGCTTCTTTTCGACTCAAATCTATTTTATTCTCTTATATATATATATATATATATATATATACATCAATTGTGTAAGATGCTAGCTTAGTCAGTAGCAGGGTTAGACTTCGCTCTTCTGAGGGACCAAAGTCCGCCTATACTGACTAGCTTTCATATTCGTTTAATACATCAATTGATTGAGTATTTTCAAAGAGATTATCGCAAAAGGATCACCAAGAGAAAAATTTCATTTGTCCATTTTTCAAAAGGTTAGAAGAGCTCTCAAAGTTTTTGAAAAGCTAATATACTAATTAAAAAGCTTAAAAGTACAACCATTTAACTTTCAACCAAGGACTTTGGTTCACTTCTAGACTCTAGATTCCATTATTGAATAACAAGTAAGATTACCTCACCTAGATTCATCTTATAATTTCGCCTAAGTAAGCTAACCACAAAATAGGTGAGTAAGGAACTGTGTAAGTCGCTTTTTCTTAATTTGAATGCTAATTAATTTTTGTTTAAGTATATTTTCAAGATTCATCAATTAATACTAAACTTTAAAGCACAATTGCAAACATGTAAGTGGAGGACTTTTGAACTTGTTCAAAATCAGCACAAAATGATACACAAAATGTCTACTAATCAAATGATATGCTCAATCAAGAACATAAATACCTGTATCATTCAAGACCCAGCTATTCCTTTCAAAGCTACCCTTTCCCCACACTTAATCAAGACATTGTCCTCAATGTCTACCAATGCAATCACAACAAAGGGAAAATAGTAAAGGAATACAAAAGAAGAAAAGGAAATCAAAACTTCCCCAATGTAACATTGGATTCAGGGACACTTGTTGCTGGGGTAAAATTGCTCTCGGCACTAAGAGCATCAAACACTTTTCAGCCATCAACCTAAGGAAAGAAAAAGAAGCTAGAAAGAACAACAAACCAACAGCTAAACAAGATAAGATGAACTGTCCTAATCACCTAACAGAAACATAAAAAACAACAAGAGTCTTCCCACTAGGGGGCTCCAAAAAGAAAATACAAACCGATAACATAGTCTTTAAACAGAAACAAAAAGATAAACATCAAGTGAGGATAAATCACTTATCCCCATCTCCCTCCTTCGACTCCTCATAATCATCATCACCATCTTTGCCATTATCATCATCTTCATCCTTGCCATCATCATCAGCATCATAATCATCATCTGCCTTGTTGTCATCATCATCTTTGTCAGATGAAGCTAGAGTCTCGCCATCTTCTTCCACTTCATCTCCAGATGTAGCCACCTCCTCATCTAAACGAGATGATGCAACAATTGGAGCTTTCACTCTTCGATTGACCATAGGAGGCGGCTCACACTCCTCAGAAGTGGTCCTATCAGTTGAGGAGTCATAAGTTGGGAGGTTCTTTAGGGGTTTTGAAAGGTAACTAGCAATTGTTTGGAGAAAGCTCCAAACTGCTGATCTAAACTTCTTATTTTTCTTGTGATCCTCCTTGTTTTTTCTTTTCTCCTCCTAGAACTCTTTCCTAAAAAGTTTCCAATCATTATCAAAAGTTAATACCTGAGGAGTAGGTGGACCTACAGCTGGAGAGCTCAAAGGAGCCCTAAGAGGCGTGGAGTACTGATACGAGAACTTTCGTATTCACGCGTGAGAACCCCTTTGGATATTTGCGAACCCCCAACACAATGAATAGAAAACCCACGGATACCTTTGATTTCAATCCCTAAGAAGGATTAGATATCATATTTGTCTTAGGTTGTTGATCTAAAGAATTAGGATAACAAACCCTAATTGCGAAACACTCCACAAAGAAGGTGATCGATCTTCTTTGAATGTTCCTAAAGCATGTATTCTCTCAAGAACACAAAGAATCAAGCATGAAAGCTTTTGGTATTCAATTTCATGAATAAACTTAACCATAATCAACTTGTTTTGTCTTACAACCTTCAAAGACTTATATAGTAAAACTAAGGAAATCCAAAAGACAAGAAATTGAAAAGTTTCTCGTAATAAAGTACGCTGGCGGCCTAAGTTTCAACGCGGGCGGCCATTATGCTACTGGTTGAAAATTACAAATCTACGCTGGAAAGATGGCCGGCGGCCTAAATATTTACGATGGCGGCCTAAATATTTAAGCTGGCGGCCTTTGTTCCAATTCGCTCCAATCTTCAATTCCTCTTATGTTTCCTCTTGAACTCGAAGTATATTGAAACGAACTTGACCCGAACTTGTCCCAAAGCTTTGATAACCTTGTAATCCATCTTCAACTTGCTTGATTAAGCCTTGGAAGTGTTGATTGAAGGATTGTTGAAGCATCTTAGCTCGGGATCTTGTTATTGGTCCTTGTGGCACACTAGGTGGACTTGAAATCCTTTGAGCTTGGTCCATAGCCGCTTGATCTTCATGTAAAGTTGGTTCCAAAGCTTGGACCGGCGGCTCTACCGTAACATTCCCCCTCTCTTCAAAAGGATTCGTCCTCGAATCAGGAATATCACCTACATCAAATGGACTTAGATCAGCAACATTGAATGTAGCACTTACATTATACTCACCTGGTAAGTCAACTTTGTAGGCGTTGTCATTGATCCGTTCAAGTATCTGGAATGGACCATCTCTACGAGGATTCAGCTTGGACTTTCGTTGTAGTGGAAATCTTTCCTTACGAAAGTGCACCCAAACCTAATATCCGGGTTGAAAGATCATTGGTTTCCTGCCTTTGTTCACCCTTGAAGCCACTTTTGCATTGTGTTGCTCAATCCTATTCTTCACTTGTGCATGTAGCTTCTTCACAAAATCTGCCTTAGAGTTAGCATCAAAACTCACAAACTCGTTAGATGGTAATGGCAATAAATCAATAGGAGTTAGTGGATTAAAGCCATATACAATTTCAAACGAAGAATAATGCGTAGTGCTATGAATAGCCCTATTATATGCAAACTCCACAAATGGTAAACAATCCTCCCAAGTCCTAATGTTCTTCTTTATGTTTGCCCTCAACAATTGAACCAAAGTTCTATTAACCACCTCCGTTTGCCCATCAGTTTGTGGATGACAGGTAGTCGAAAACATAAGCTTAGTTCCCAACTTTCCCCACAGAACTCTCCAGAAATGACTCAAAAATTTTACATCCCTATCACTAACAATGCTTTTAGGTATGCCATGCAATCGCACAACCTCTCTAAAGAACAAATTAGCAATATATGTTGCATCATCAATTTTATGACATGGGATAAAATGAGCCATTTTACTAAACCGATCTACCACAACAAAGATACTATCATGACCTTTCCTAGTCCTAGGCAAGCCAAGAACGAAATCCATAGACACAGCAGTCCAGGGTTCATCAGGAACAGGCAATGGTTTATATAGTCCATGTGGTTGAAGTTTAGATTTAGCCTCTTTACATGTAATGCAAGTTTTACAAATTTTATGCACATCATGCCTCATGCCAGGCCAAAAGAAATGTTCATGTAGCATATCATAGGTCTTATCTACCCCGAAATGCCCCATTAAGCCCCCTCCATGTGCTTCCCTAACCAACAATTCCCTTACAGATCCTTTAGGAATGCACAACTTATTCTTTTTAAAGAGAAATCCATTGGATACAAAGTAATCATTAATTCCAGTCCCATCAACACAAGCAGAAAATACTCCAGAAAAATCATCATCAGTAAGATACATTTCTTTTACCAATTCAAATCCTAGCAAAGAAGTACTAAGAGAATTTAGTAAAGCGTACCTTCTTGATAGTGCATCAGCAACAATGTTCTCCTTACCTTGCTTGTACTTGATCACATATGGGAAAGTCTCAATGAATCCTACCTATTTCGCATGCCTCCTATTGAGTTTGTCTTGACCCTTTAGATGCTTCAAACTCTCATGGTCAGTATGTATGACAAACTCCTTAGGCCAAAGGTAGTGCTGCCATGTTTGCAATGCACGCACTAAGGCATACAACTCCTTGTTATATGTTGGATACTTCAATGCCGCTCCACTCAACTTTTCACTGAAGTACATTAGTGGCCTGTGATCCTGCATTAAAACAGCTCCAATCCCTATACCACTAGCATCACATTCAATTTCAAAAGTTTTATCAAAATCAGGCAAAGCAAGCAATGGGTTACACAATTTTTCTTTAAGTTCATTAAAAGCAAGTTCTTGTGTATCACTCCATACAAATCCAACATTCTTCTTAACTAACTCATTCAAAGGTGCAGCAATAGTGCTAAAATCCTTGATGAATCTCCTATAAAACCCAGCAAGTCCATGAAAACTCCGCACTTCACTAGCACTCTTAGGTCTAGGCCATTCCCTAATTGCCCTAACCTTTTCCTCATCAACCTCCACTCCTTGACTAGAGACAACAAAACCTAGGAAATTAACCTTATCCATGCAAAAACTACACTTCTTAAGGTTGGCATATAATTTCTCCTCTCTTAGCTTTGTTAACACTAGTCGCACATGCAAAACGTGATCATTCAGACACTTAGAGTAAATCAGAATATCATCAAAGTAAACCACAACAAATTTACCTAAGTAGTCACGCAACACATGATTCATCAATCGCATAAAAGTACTAGGTGCATTCGTAAGACCAAAAGGCATGACAAGCCATTCATACAAACCATACTTAGTCTTAAATGCAGTTTTCCATTCATCGCCTACTTTCATGCGAATTTGATAGTAACCAGATTTTAAATCAATTTTGGTAAACAAACATGAACCATACAATTCATCCAACATATCATCTAACCTAGGTATAGGATGACGATACTTTACAGTGATTTTGTTGATGGCTCTGCAGTCTACACACATTCTCCAAGTCCCGTCCTTCTTAGGCACTAATATTACAGGAACCGAACAAGGACTCAGACTTTCTCTCACATACCCCTTCTCCAACAACTCCTCAACCTGCTTCTGGATCTCCTTCGCCTCACTAGGATTAGTTCTATAGGCAGGTCGGTTGGGTATGACAGCTCCAGGAATGAAGTCAATCTGATGCTCAATGCCTCTCACAGGTGGAAGTCCTCTAGGCATCTCTTCAGGAAACACGTCTTCAAATTCCTGCAATAAATCAGAAAACACACTAGGCAAAGATTGGTTAATCTCATTAGTTGCCAAACAAGCCCCTTTGTACAATAGTACAAATATAGGTCGATTGGCATGCAAAGCATATCTAACCTCACTCGTCCTAGCAATCAAGCTCACATTCTTACTCTTTTTCTCTCTAGGCCGATTTTTATTTTGCTTTTCACTCCCCTCTTTCTTTCCACTCAACTCACTTCCATCACTCTCTTTATTTTCACTCTTTTTCTTCTCTCTCAAAAGTGCTTTTTCTACTCTCACGCTCTTTTCTTTCGGCCTCTTCTCTCAATCTTTCCAAAGCACATTGGTCTTCATACACTTCTTTGGATGACAATGGTGTTAAAGTAGTTTTTCTGCCATCTTTGGTGAGAGTGTATCGATTGGTGTAGCCATTATGCACGGTTTGTCTATCAAATTGCCAAGGTCTTCCTAATAGAAGATCACTAGCATGCATAGGAACGACGTCACATAATATTTCATCATGGTATTTGCCAATGGTTAGAGAAATTAAAGCTTGCCTATTTACCTTAACCTCACCACAATCGCTAAGTGATGTGATCCATATAGCATCATCAATTGAGCCCATCAAGTTCAAGATCAATAATCCAGTCAAAGGAAAAGAAGGATTGTTGACGGGAGTTATGATCATTAAATCACAAGTCAAAGTTTGAGATACAAGAGATTAAAGGATCTTTAGGGATATTTATTGATAGTTTAAATGTTTTAAGTTAAATAGTATATTTCAAAATATTGTAACTGTTTTAGGTTTTTTTAGTCTATTCTTCATTTGTATATATATATATATATTATGGGCTTTGTATAGAAAAGAAAAAGAAGACAATTTATATGAATGTTATTCATTCTCTTTGAGAGAAAACTCCATCTTGTTCCTTATGAACGAATTTCCATTTGATTTTCTTGATCTAAACACTCAAGGAGGTCGATGTGATAACTAGGTTGCGATCAACAGGTTTGTTCGAGGTCTAGTTCCATTCCATTCATTGATAATTAGGTTGCAATCAACAGGTTTGATTGATGTCTAATTCCATCCTACGACGACTTGTCTCAAGACGATCCTCGGGTTCCAATTCCAATCAACGATTTGGGGGTTCTAGGTTTAATATACCTAGGGTTACCATATCACTAAGCCATTGTAGTTTGTATGGTCTAGGATGGGGTACAGTAGGCAACTCCAATCGGTTAATTAGAAGTGTACTTACCACATTAGTACAACTTCCTCCATCGACATTCACACTACAAACTCTCCCTTGCACAAGACCTCTAGTGTGGAATAAATTCTCTCGCTGCTCCTCTTGGCAATCTTCCTTCAGCTATGTATTAAGTGCACGCCTAGTAACCAATAGTTCAACCTTTTCTAGCTCATCAATGCTACCCTCATCTACAGTCTTCTAATTCAGGCATGGCTTCCTCCTCTTTGTCACTACCAGCTCCCTCATCATCAGTGACAACTTCCTCATTTCTCACCACCATAGTTCTCCTATTAGGGCACTCCCTACTAATGTGTCCAACACCTTGACACTTCCAACATTTAATATCTCGATTTCTACCCTTCTGATCATCTACTTTAGGTTTCTCAGATGAAACCCCACCAGACTTACTCTTTGCTACATCAACTGTAGACTTATTTCCACCTTTAAATTCAGATTTTCCATATCCTTTCCAATTATTATTATAGCTTGAAGAAGATTTGGAAACATACCTGTTTGAACCTTTACCATGAAGTTGCTTCTCGATTTTGATGGCAAGATGTACCATCTCCTCCAACTCGACATATGGTAGCAACTCCACTTTATCAGCGATTTCTTTGTTCAAGCCACCCAAGAACCGTGCCATGGTGGATTCTTCATCTTCAACCACATCAGCCCTCGTCATGATCATCTCCATCTCCTTGTAGTAGTCCTCTACACTCCTACTACCTTGTCTCAACACTTGAAGCCGCTGAATCAATTCCTTTTGAAAGTACTTGGGAACGAAACGCTTCCTCATCACAGCCCTAAGCTCCTGCCAAGTATCAATAGGGTACTCCATATTCCTCCTCCTACTTGTCACCAACTGATCCCACCAAGATATAGCATAATCTTGAAATTGGGTAACAGCCAATTTCACCTTTTTCTCCTCACTAAATTGGTGACAATCAAAAATCAACTCAACTCGCTTTTCCCATTGCAAAGAAGCTTCAGGATCAGACTTACCCTGAAAGATAGGAATTTTCAACTTGATACTCCCCAAATCTCAATCTACATAATCATCATTCCATCTATTCCTAGCAACGGGATAATTCTCCTGCATTCTTCCTCTTTCCATACCCCTACCGCCTCTACCACCTCTACCTCTCCTATTGAATATCATAGGTGGACTATCATCATACTCCTCCTCCCGATACTCATTAACATCCCCCACATCATAAACCTGGGGTGTGGTAGAACTAACTCCTCTATTTACTCCCATAGAACTCGCCTCCTTCTTCTCAATAGCTTGTAGTCTCAAATTCATATTTTCTAGAGACTCCTTCATATCCATCATCATCTCGGTTAGACGCTTATACTCAGATGCTCTAGCGTCTTGCATCAAAGCCCCTTCTTTACTACCTCCTTCCTTACCTTCACTCACACCCTTACCCGACATCTTTTCCTACAAAACAAATAATCGTTAGCAATAATAAAGTTCAATTTCCTCACAAGCGCTCCCTTTCGTGTTTATCACTCACAAGGTGGGGGGTGTTCTTTTCACGTTCTTAATCGAATCACACTCTTAGAATAATTCCAAGAATTTCGATACCAAGGTGTTTAGAGTGATACAATGGACAAATTCAAGACTCCTCGAATCACACAAACGAAAATTGAAGAAAACTCAACGAACTCTACACAAGAATTATATTGTTGGAAAGACACTCAATACTCAAGACAAGAATTGATCTTTGGTTTTTTTTTTTTTTTTTTTCGAACGCAAATCTCAAGAATAGAGATTTTCAAACCCTAATCTTTCGCTTGTAACAACAAAAGATCATACACACAAGATACCTAATAGTCCGTTCAATTGATGAACAAACCCTAGGAACAATAAAGATTCAATCTTTTCTTTTTTTTTTTACTAACAAGAATCAGATTCGATCTTGATGAACAATCCAAGAATTGAAAGCAAGAAACAAAAGATTAATAGAAAGAACGATATAACCTGATCTAGAGCCTAGGCTCTGATACCAAATGATACGAGAACCTTCGTATTCACGCGTGAGAACCCCTTTGGATATTTGCGAACCCCCAACACAATGAATAGAAAACCCACGGATCCCTTTGATTTCAATCCCTAAGAAGGATTAGATATCAGATTTGTCTTAGGTTGTTGATCTAAAGAATTAGGATAACAAACCCTAATTGCGAAACACTCCACAAAGAAGGTGATCGATCTTCTTTGAATGTTCCTAAAGCATGTATTCTCTCAAGAACACAAAGAATCAAGCATGAAAGCTTTTGGTATTCAATTTCATGAATAAACTTAACCATAATCAACTTGTTTTGTCTTACAACCTTCAAAGACTTATATAGTAAAACTAAGGAAATCCAAAAGACAAGAAATTGAAAATTTTCTCGTAATAAAGTACGCTGGCGGCCTAAGTTTCAACGCGGGCGGCCATTATGCTACTGGTCGAAAATTACAAATCTACGCTGGAAAGATGGCCGGCGGCCTAAATATTTACGATGGCGGCCTAAATATTTAAGCTGGCGGCCTTTGTTCCAATTCGCTCCAATCTTCAATTCCTCTTATGTTTCCTCTTGAACTCAAAGTATATTGAAATGAACTTGACCCGAACTTGTCCCAAAGCTTTGATAACCTTGTAATCCATCTTCAACTTGCTTGATTAAGCCTTGGAAGTGTTGATTAAAGGATTGTTGAAGCGTCTTAGCTCGGGATCTTGTTATTGGTCCTTGTGGCACACTAGGTGGACTTGAAATCCTTTGAGCTTGGTCCGTAGCCGCTTGATCTTCATGTAAAGTTGGTTCCAAAGCTTGGACCGGCGGCTCTACCGTAACAAGTACTGTCTGGAAGGAGTTGGATTCTCCCTGACCCTTTGAAGTCCCCAATGTCTGAAAGGGCCATCTAACACTGGTTTAACATCTACTTTGACTACACCATTAAGAAGCTCCTCCCACGCTTTCATCCCCTTCAATAATTGGGTGATATAGCCACTACAGAAGATCCCTTTAGTACGGGTATCAGTAGCTTGCCAAATGATGAACTGAGCCAATTCTATACCCACATTAATCTGGTGCCCATTTGCAATGTTATACAAATGCCCTAACTCAAAGTTATTCACCACGCCATTGCTACTTTTGTGCACTCCAATGGTATGAGATAGGATGTGGTGAATAATCTTCAAGTTATCATCCAAGATAGCAGAGGCTTTTGACCTTGAAGGCTCATACTTGAAAGTACTTTGGCACAATATTTGCCAATACTCTTGGGGATCTACATGTCAGGGTAGCCCAACTGGTTCAGTTGATTTGGTGTCTTCCTTGGTATATAATCCCACATAATGGCAGAAATCAGTTAAAGTGATTGTATATACCTTATTAAAAGCTTGGAAGGTGAGAGTGTCATCAACTATTGAATTTCCATGCTTCTCCTCATGCTTCAAAGTGGCAAGCACTGTCATGCTCCGAAAGGTATCCTAAAAGTGGCATTCTACCGTACACAATATTAAAGCCTAGGAATGACCGCCTCAGTCATGCGAAGGCTTCCATACTATGTACAAGGCGTCTAACACATAGAGGAGATACATTGGAGAGATACATTTTATATTGATACACTTGAGCAACAATGTACAGGAGATACAATTCACTATACTTCAGATGCAAATCACTATACTTCATATACGAATCACTATACTTCAAAATGCAAATCATTGAACTTCAATTACATTCATCTATAGACTTTCCTACATAAACTATTACAAGGCAAATCATAAAACCTAGCTAATAACTTCAAGCATTCTTATTCTTTGCCAAAATCCCAAAGTCATTCTCAGCTTCAACCATCTCAGTCCCCACTTAGCATTCTTGGGATAACCTGTTCATTCAAACATCTATTGGGGTATATGTCACGCCCCGAAGGGTACCTTAAACGTCGCAGCCCGCCACATATAATATCAAGGCTTAGAAATGACTACCTTAGTCATACAAAAGCCTTAGTATTATATGTAAGGCATCTAGCACGATAATAGGAGACGCTTTTGGGAAGCATAGTTTAAGCAAGTAAAAATAAACATACAAGAATCCATAAATAAACATAATTACATCATTAATATCCAAAGGTCTATTACATGATTTCTTAGGGGCATACCCCTGCTAATCCCAAGGATCGTGATAATCTTTATATCATCCAAAATACTAGATTAAAGATTTTAAAGGAATTCTAGTCTAAGTCTTCGAGTAGATTTCCTCCAAAAGCTTCAATATATAAAACTTACATGGATACGGGGAGGCTTCGGGCACAAAAATAGGTGTTCCTGAGAATACAAATACTTATAGGGGTGTAAGCTTATGGGCTTAGTGAGTAAATCCCAAAATTCATACTCAAAGTAAATTATCAACCAAGTTTATTATTCAAACATATGGAATGCAACAACCACGTGAGCATACAAGACATATGACTTTCCGAGAATCATATGTTGAATGAATTACGCCCTTCATTCGAGGTTGGGTATTCAGGCCAATTACAGCCACAACTTTTAAAAACACTTTTATAGATCTTACCGGCTCCTATACGCCATCAAAAACTTGTAGTTATTACAGGCTCCTACTAGCCACCAATTTTAGTTCTTACTGGCTCCTACTCGCCACTTACATGATATACCGGTTATGTCTACCACCACTATTATATACATGTCCCACCAATTGTATAGTAGTGAATGCAATGTGACTCAACATATGAAGTGCATGAATAATTTCTTCAATTAAAGTCTAGTAGTTACATTTAATTTCTTTCAAGTGATCAACCAATTTCAAACACTTCAAGATATTAATGCATATACAACTTTATTACAAACAAATCGAATTTCGATATACTTAATATTCTTTCAACATATTATCATACACTTCCTTTTGATTTTGCTTAAACTCTAGTGCAACTAATTTTACAAGCACAATCAAGAGTATGAAAAATAACGGGGAATAAACTCACTCAGCCATGATGACACCTTTCTTGAAACAGATGAGTCGTTTAGGATTTCCACTTAATCGTAGTAATCTTCGGGATACGAACAATCCTCTTCGAGATTATCTAATCAAGAAGAATACCCAAAATGAGTATTTCATGAACTTCTATTCTTGGAGATTCTAAACTTTTCTTAAAATCGCGGCAAAATCGTATAAGGGGAAATTCCAACATAAAATGACCATAACTTGCTCATTTTAACTCGGAATTTCGCGTATAATATATCGTTTTCTACCTACTCGAAAAGATCTATGCATTTCTAAGCTTATTTTCATAAAACTAAGTCGTTTGGGTCTCAAAAAGGCAGCGACCAGATGTGCCACGAATTTGCAAAAACTTGTTTTCCTTCTTGTAAATAAAGCTCATTTGAAAAGATGAATATTTCAAGTATTTTGTAAATTTTTTCAAAGGTATATTCATATATGTAATGACTCATAACAAATGTATAAAGCAAATGAAGTTGTCTCAACTTATGAAAAGTAAGGTTTTAAAAGACTTGGAACTTGAGATTCTATTGAAATATTCATTTTATTTTTGAAAGATCTTGAGTTATTGGAGATAAATATTCTTTTTCTAAATTTAATCTCTTGTGATTGCTTTAATTTCCTAAAGTGTGGTTTTATTTTCTAAACTTGGATTCAAAAAGTAATAAAATGACATTTTTATTTCTTTGTAATGATTCCAAAAGAATTCCTAATCTTTGATGAAAAACCATTTCCAAGCATGTTCATGAGTTTTTAGAAAATCTATTTCCTATTTTTATTTAATAAGAACCTTTAGTTTATGATAACACTTCCCCATTTATTTTTATTGAGACAAAAACATTATGTTTATGCATGAATATGAATCATAAACTATAGAAATATAGAGGAACATAATAACTTGAAAGCTTAAGTAAATAATAAAGTAAATCAAGTACTGGGACCTTAGCTTCATCAAGGCACCTCGGGACTAAGAAAAGACTAGTTCCGAAAAGAAAGAAAAAGAAATTGTTTTGACTTGATGAGGACAAGTCTAAGACTAGAATGACTAGTCTTAAAATCAACTTGAAATAAATAAATTGCAATGAAGTAAATAAATTGCATGAAAGATAAATAAATTGCAAGACTGTGAGCTTATATGCTCTAAATAATATATATAGCTATATAGATAGATTAGATAGTTATGAACATAAAAGAAACATAAATGAATATAAAGAAATTGTGATTATGAACAAAAACAAAGTATGAACTTTAGTGTAGAAGAAGTGTGAAAGAAGTGAAGGTATGAGGAGGTATTTATAGGAAAATGTGGGAGATAATTTGTGTTAATTAAATAAATGAAAAATAAAACAATTTTAGGGGGGCTTAGGCATGGAAGAGGGGAAAAATTTATTTTTTTGTTATTTTGTTAATTAAAAGTAAGAAATAAAAGATGTGAAGTTGTATTGGAAATGAAAATATGTAAGAAATAGGTGTATGGTTTGTAAGAGTAGGTTGTAAGAAAAAGTAGAGATAGATGAATAGTGTAGAATAGTAGAAAATAGTGTAATGTAAAAGTAGACATGACAATTAAATATCGGTAATAAGAAAATATGCGTATAAAAGTAATATCTGATATTTTTAGCTACCGAAAAATTACGAAATTGATATATTTGGAAACCTCATATTTTTACAAGTCTAAGTGTATATTCGGAATATTTTTCCTATTCCAAGCTCCCAGACACATTTTTCAAGAGTCGGGTCCGATTGGGATCAAAGGACACTCGAATTTTGAAAAACTGATATTTTTATAAAACCTATAGCTATTACGAATTATTATAACTAATTTTTCCAACTTCGTTTTCTAGGGCTTGAGAAAACGGTAATGCCGGACTTAAGCGGTTACGATAAACTAGGGTTTGGTTGACTCTGGGAAATCCGGTTATCTTCCAATTAGGGTTTAAACTATAATTCGAATCCAAAAATTTCGAGTATTTACAGTATAAGCTACACTAGCTTAGTGAGAATTCTCTTAATTCTGTACCATAACAAGCAAGTTATAAGTCATACATATGCTATGCATGAATAACACATGAGCAAACAATTATGCATGGGTATCCGGAACCCACACACAGAACGGATTTACGCTATTCGTATCTTGGGTTAGGAATGGTATTGAAGTCTACACGACCACTACTAGTCCCCAAGCCCTCGGCTCATAGCACTCGACTCGGCTAGGCTCACCCATGGAATACATCCACATGCGCCTTAGTTCTCATGAATGAGCTCTGGCACCGGCTTTGTTATCCAAACTAGTCATCATCGGACTATACCGATCAACCTGCGTAGGAGTAGCACGTTACCAAATGCAATATGTCCGATGTGATGCATGACAAATTTAATTTTTGCTTAGGTCAAAATATTTATACATTCTTTAGAGTGACCAACCAATATTATACACATAACAGAAATAATATGAACAGTGCAGTTATCCAATCGAATCATGGTTTCGATATGCTTTAGTATTCTTTGGCATACATTCATCACAGTCTCATCATATATCTCATCCCCATTCATATCGATTTTTATCTTGTTCCTATAATTCTGATGCAACTAACTACAAGCACAAACAAGGTAACAAAATAAGAAGAAGACTTACTTGGCTATTGGATCACCGGTTTTTTAGTAAAAGTAATCTGGTGGTAGGGAATCGTCGAATTCAGGGTCACCTAAAAAGGAAAAAAATACTCTAATAAGTATTTCAACTCAAAATAATCCAAACGATCTAATACAAACCATCAAATTCGCAATTCTCGTCCTAAGCGGAAATTCCAACTTAAAACGGCCATAACTTGGTCATTTTAACTTGGAATTTCGAAAATTATATATCGATTTCTATCTACTTCAAAAGATCTATCTATTTATAATATTATATTTAAGTTTGAAAAATTTGGAGCTTCAAAAAGGTTTGATCAGTTCTGATCAGTAGCAATTTCAATTTCGAAAAATAGTTTTGTAAATGTTTGTAATGTTCCTACTATATAGATTAGCTATATATGCAATATTGATGATTTCCTAACATGAATGACATGAGATGAGTTTAATGTATGCATGATCTTGATGATTTTGCTAAAAGAAAATTTTATAACTTTTTATTTTGCAAGACCATAATAACAAGTACTTATGAAAAATCTAGTTTTCTAACTTTGATCATTTCCATTTGTTTTGGATTTATTACTTAAGAAAATATAATTATTTTTGTTAAAATTGAGTCTTCATTATATCTATTACTTATGACCTTCATTTCTACATAAAAATTTCTATTTTATACTTTGTAAATATGTCTTCAAGTAGAGTTGATTCCAAAATCCGAATTTTTGTAAAATTAGTTTTCGAGTGATTCTTTTAAGTAAAAACCATTTGATATTTACAAAATTAGGGCTTAACCATACATAGCCACTAAGGACTTCATTTCTTTGATAAAACTTCTAATTTGAGTTTCAAAAATATGGGTTTTTATGCCATTACTCCATTATTACGAATTTCTCAAAATGACAACAACTCAAATTTTTCCTACTTTATTTCTACTCCTTGTTCTATATATTTTTCTTAGCAAATCCCCTCTTAACTTATCAAAATCATTTCTTGATGATACCTATGACCTAAATTCCTCATCTTTCATATAAGACATAAGTTTTGGAGTTGATAAATGAGTTTTTAAGGCACGGTTTTGAAATCATCCGAATTTACAAATTTTGGATAAACTCAATTTTCATACTTTATTTCTATAATGCATCATGCACATACGTATTACCTACAAGCTATTGTTATGAAGGTTATGAGATGATCTCCCTATATGTATACATATAGTACCAAGAATTCTTTTTGAAAACTTTTACTTTGCAAAACTTTGAATTATACTAGACTTAAGAAAAATAGTTTTTCTTCTTGTAAAATCATACTTCTTTTGTTAAAACTCAACCTTGATGATCTATATAACCATCACCTTTATTATTTCAATAAAAACCTTCATTTTGAGGTTAGAAAGTAGATGTTTAAATAGGTGGTTTGCCTAAGTACGAATTTTATAAAATTTTAAAGAATGAATACATTGTTTAACTTATTCTTGGAAACCATTTGTTGTTCTAAGGTTATATTTTGATAAACCTCTCTTATCCTTGTCAAAACTTGGTCTTTGTTACATATATTCCCTAGGACTTCCATTTTCCTATAAAAATTATCATTTTGGCATTTGGAAATGAGTGTTTAAATAGTCGCTATTTTCAAATCCGAATTTTGAGAAATTCATTTGAGCTTGTTTTCTTTGTAAAACTCATTTAGTCTTTCAAAAACTATTTCCTAATCAAACCTATCCCTTAAGGCTTCCATTTCTTTAATAAAAGCCTTGTTTTGAAGTTGAAAAATAGGTTTTCAAAATTGACCTTGGTTGATATCCGAATTTGCAAAATTTATTTGTGCACATATCTTTTGATAAAATCTATCCAAACTTATGAAAATCTATTCCTTGCATATCCTATCTTAAGAGCCTTTCATATCTTGAATAAAAACTTCATTTTTGAGTTGGAAAACATGTTTTTAAAATATGTCTTGGCCAAAATCCGAAAATGAGATTTTTATTTTGAAAATAACTTTTGAAAATCACCTTTAATTCTTGTAAAAAGAAGTCTTGATGATATACATATATTAAGCCTTCATTATTTCAAGTAAAAACTTCATTTTGACATTTGAAAAGTGGTTTTTAAATAGGGGTCTTGCCAAAATACGAATTTCACAATTCATTGTTTGAGCTCAAAACCAAGATCTACTCTTAATATGAACATAAACATAAAAGAAATCCATGGTAGTAAACTATAAACTCATATATCTAAACTTTACTCATCAAAATCACTCATTTATGTTATCTATTCCCT
The DNA here is from genome assembly GCA_024138025.1 of Combretum micranthum. Taxonomy (NCBI): domain Eukaryota; kingdom Viridiplantae; phylum Streptophyta; class Magnoliopsida; order Myrtales; family Combretaceae; genus Combretum; species Combretum micranthum. The sequence goes on from JAMXBD010001914.1 coordinate 236,009, forward strand.
AAGCCCTTCATTTTAAATGAAAAATACACATTTTGAAGTTGAAAAATAACTTTTCTAAATATGGGTCATTTTTCATCCGAATTTTTTGTTGAAAATAAAATAGATCTTGAGTTTTCTAAGACTTTCCTACTATCATCATGCAACTATAAGTTGTTCATGAACATAAAACAAAAGTCTAATGCATGTATGAACCTAAAACAACTAGATCTAGTCTTCTAAACTAATTATAAGTGCATGAACACCATGATAGTCATGTGAATGATGAATATATATATAAATCATAAGCAATAACAAAAATAATAACTCAAATAACAAGATCTATGGCATAAACGAAAATCAAAGCTACAAAAAGTTAGATCTACAAAATATAACAACTTTAAACAAGAAAATAATAATGATACTGTCACTCCCCGAGGGGTACCTTAAACGTGGCAGTCCATCGTACACAATACTAAAGCCTAGAAATGACTACCTCAGTGACGCAAAGGCTTCCATATCATGTATAAGGCATACATCACAACCAAGGGAACACATCGGAGTAACGCAATTTATATTGATAATAAATAAGTAACAAGACAAAGGAATACTTATCATAGAACATAATCATATTAAATTATAATTCTTAGGGGCATATCCCTCTATTGTCTTCAAATAAATATACATCAATAATCATATAAGTCATTACACATAAAGAACTTTACAAAATTACTTCATCTTATGATTCCGTTTTCTTCATAGAAGCTTAACATCCTTCCATGACTTTCTTAACGTCATGATCCTCAATTTAATCCACGAGTATACCTATTTCAACAAAATCTATAGGGGGTATAAGCTACAACTAGCTTAGTGAGATATTCCTTTTCATTCGCATCATATTTTCAAACAAGTTCATTTAGACTTTCACACATATGCTATGCATACAATGCAACAATCACATGATTACACAAATATATATAGTTATTCGAAAACCATATATAGAACGGATTTACCCCTCCGTATTGAAGGTTAGGGAATCGGGGTTTAAGATCCTCGATCTTCTACTGCTAGTCCCCAGGTCCTCACCCACAGTGTTTTATTGGCTCGACTCCGAACCTAGAGTCGCTTTCCCCGAGCAATTTGGATTCTCTAGGAACGAACATGGCCCGTGACACCACACGATCACAGCCAATCTAACTCTACGCATAGGAGTAGCAGCCTTTTGAAAAAGATGTGACTTGATGGATGCTATGCGTGAGCGTTTTATTTTTCTTAAGCCAAACCTTAATGAGGTTTATTAGGGAGCGATCAATCAATTTGGCAATTAATAAGCAATCATACAAGTAAGTAATCAAAATTATTTAAACAAGCAATTTGCAGTTGCGATATTCTTAATTCTCATTTCACGCATAAGCATTGAATTACATATATACATATAATCCCGATTTCCCCAAATATATATCCATTTTTATTTTTTCTTAGTATACTAATGCTACTACTTTACAAGCACAAACAAGGTAACGAAATTAGGAGGAACAACTCACTCGTCTATTTTGCGATCTTCTTAGTCGTAGTAATCCTCAGGTAGGGTATTCTTGTATCCTTCGTCACCTAGACAAAAGAAATAGCCGAGATGAGTATTTCGTAGAAATTTTACTTAAACTTTCTAATTTTATTTCACTATATTCGTCAAAATCGTATAGAATGAAATTCCAATTTAAAATGGCCATAACTTGCTCATTTTAACTTGGAATTTTGCATACAATATATGATGAGGATCATCAAGCATCAATGGGTCTAAAGTTCAAATCCAACGATCCATTGCAAGATATTGGAGGTCCCATTACAAGAGCTAAGGCTAAACGAATGAGGGAGGCATTGCAAGGACTTGTTATGGAGTTGCAAGAGAAGGAATTGCATTTATCCACCAATAAAAATGAGTCAAAAGTGTTTAACATCATCAAAATAAGCTCTGGAGGGGCTCTAAATGGAAAACAAGTGAAATAGAGCAAAGAAGGAGCCAAGAAGTGCCCTGCAGGATTAATAGCCGCTAGCAGTTACTTATTTTTGTCAGTTACATGTCTTTAATTTCTTTGTCAGTTATGTCTTTAATTTCTTTGTCAGTTATGTCTTTAATTTCTTTGTCAGTTACAGTCAGCTATTTATGTTTGTCAGTTACATATCATTAATTTCTTGGTATGTAAAAGGCTATATATTAAGCCTTGGTTCTAAGGTTTGAAAACAAGACGATTTATATGAATGTTATTCATTCTCTTTGAGAGAAAACTCCATCTTGTTCCTTGTGAACGAATTTCCATTTGATTTTCTTGATCTAAACACTCAAGGAGGTCGACGTGATAACTAGGTTGCGATCAACAGGTTTGTTCGAGGTCTAGTTCCATTCCATTCATTGATAATTAGGTTGCAATCAACAAGTTTGATTGAGGTCTAATTCCATCCTACGACAACTTGTTTCAAGACGATCCTCGGGTTCCAATTCCAATCAACGATTTGGGGGTTCTAGGTTTAATATACCTAGGGTTACCATATCAATATTCGTTTTCTACCTATTCGAAAAGATCTATCTATTTCTAAGGTTATCTTTGTCATATAAGGTCATTTGGATTCCGAAAACATTGGGTACAGATTTAAAACAAATATTTCTAGATTTTTGCAAAACCATTTTCTAACTCAATCTTTATTTTAAAGAAAAATACTTTTGTAACGACATATATAAATATAAATATATATTTGACAAATACTTTGAGTATATAGGTAAGCTCACTTTATATGCAAAAATTCTTATGGTAGTATCTCAACAATTTATTTCATAAAACAATTTATTTTTGAGTTGTTAAAACTTTAACTTTGACAATTTCTTTTCAAGTCTTTTCAAGAAACTTTATATTTTCATAGGTTATTACAAATGAGTATATTCTTATTTTATTCTCTTCATTCTTTTTCCAAAAACAAATAAATTTTCTTTTAGCCTTAGTCTTTCATAAATTTTACTTTTAGTAATAAAAGATCAAATTTATCAAAAGTGTATTAAGTTGTTGAAAACCTTTTTATAATTTTGTATTTAGGATGGTTTTAGAAAATGAGTCTTGTCCTCTTATATTTATTATTTTAAAATATAAGTTTTTGTTTTCTAAAACTTGTTCTTTTATTTCCTTTGAAAAGAATTCTCTTTATTGATAAAATCCATTATTTTTAATCTTATATTATTTATATTCTTTGAAAATGAGTTCCTTCTTTAGAAATTTGAAAATCATTATTTTTCCTAAGTGGCTTTATAACTTTATGGGTTGAATTCATCTTAACTTTGAAAACTAGTTTGTTTCTTAGTTTTGTTATGAGGTTTAAAAGAGTTTAATCTTTAAGCTTTTTGTAAGAATTTTGAAAACTAACAAATTATTTTACTAAAACTTAGGTTCCCATAATAAACAAAGAAAATATTTATTTCTTATGTTTCCTTGGTAAACTATCTTTGTTATTTAAGAAAACGTTGAGAAAATTCGATTGCTAAGTTGTTGATAATAACTTCATTATTTTGTGATAAGTTACATAATAGAAAATCTAGTTTTGAGTTCCTTTAATAAAGCAAAATTCTATTTTTGAATTAGTTGAGACATTAGCATTATGTAGATGCAAGTATCATGAGCATGTAATGTAATAAGAACATAAGAAAATACTAAAAACAAATAATAAGCAAGAAAATAAAATATCAAGTATTGGAAACCATAGCTTCATCAAGGTATCCCGGTCAAGTATTGGGAGCCTTAGCTTCATCAAGGCATCCCGAGACTAAGAATGGACTAGTCCCCAAAAGATTAAAGAAAATAAATAAAAGATTGTTTTGACTTGATATGGACAAGTCTAAGACTAAAAAGACTAGTCTTAAGGAAATACCAGGAAATAAATAAATTGCAAAGTATGAAATAAATAAATAATAAGTGAGCTTGGATGCTCTAAAGACTATATATAAATACATAAATATATTTAGTTAGATATGAATAATAAAATCAACATAACAACAAAATAAAATAGGAGTTTATGTGCAAGAACAAAACATGAACATGTGTTGCTTTTACTACTTATATGAGTTTCAAAACAACACCATAGTCATGTTAAGTTACATGATATGGGGAAATAAATGAGTGGAAGAAGTTTACCTAAGGTGTTTATATGATATGAAGATGATAGATGAAAAGGGTATTATGTGAGTAGTGATATGTGGTAGATAATTTATGTATAAGGAATGATTTTTGTGAGGAATTGGTTTAAGAGAGTTTTGATAGAGAGAATTCTTGAAGAGAGGATTTGTGGAGAGATTTTGAGAGAGTTTTGGTAGTATAATGAATTGTGTGAAAGAATGAAGGAGGAAGGGGGTATTTATAGATTTTTTGGAGTGAATTTTAGATGTAATAAAATAAATTAAAAAAGAAATAAAATTGAGATTGATGGAGAGGGGGAGGCGCCGGTTTGCTCCTTGTGAGAGGGGGAAATTGATTTATTTTAGTTTGTTTTATAATAAAAGAAGTAATATGTAAGGTTTGATATGAATAAAGTTGTATTGGAAATATAAAAAGTAAGAAATAGGTATGTAGGTAGTAGGAAATAGGTGTAAGAAAAAGTAGAGATAGTGAAATAGTAATGAATAGTAGAAAAGTACAATGAATAATAGACTAGACAATTAAAGTACCAGTAGTAATAAAAATATGCGCAATAATGCGATACATGTAATTTTTAGCTACTGAAAAATTTTAAAACTGATATTTTTAAAAACCTTATATTTTTACGAGTCTATTGGTATTAACGGAATATTTTTAGTGTTCCGAGCTTTGGGGCACGCTTTTCAAGAACTGATCTCATTTAAGTCCGAAGGACACTCGAAATTCGCGAATCTGATATTTTTATGTTACCCTATATTATGACGACTATTTTAAGCTGTTAACTTAATTTTGTTTTCTAGGGTTCGAGAATACGGGATTGCCGGATCTTAAACACTAGGGTTTGTTATAAGCTTGGTTGACTTTTAGGATTTCGGTTTGACTTCCGGTTTTGTTGAGTTATTCGTAAGATCATATAATTTTTTAGTTTTGATCGTTTTATATTTTTAGGTCGATATCTTATTTTATTTGCAAGTATTTAATAGTTTTTAGTTCTCGGGATTGTTTAACCTAGTCTAGGGTTATGAGTTGACTCAGTTTGACTTTTGATGAAATTTCTGATTCTGAAATTTACCGAAGGATTTAAGATCTTATCATTTCTTTATTGAGCAATATTTGGATATATCGTTTTGATTTGCGTTTTAGGAATCGGGTAGATGTTTTGATTGGCATACGGATGTTGATTCCATCGATAGTTGGATTTTATATTTTGTTTCAGGGATTTTCGTTTTCTCAAGACTGAGAATTTTCGTGTTTGACTTGATTTAGAATTTGGTTTTAACTTGAGTCGATTTTCGAGATTTCAATTTTAATATTGGACTTCTAGGATTATTTTCTATAAATTATGAAAATTTTGGGGGGTTTGCAGATATAATATAATAATAATGGAGAAGAGGAGTGTTTAATTTTTGGCATTATCATCCTTAGCTGTTAAGCTTATGGAAGGTCATTTGATGCATGAAACTCTCACTATATCTTACCTATATCATCTATGGAAGCTTTGAGAAGAAAATTTGCTTAAAAATCTTCAAGAAATGTAGGTAGGAGCTAATAAAAGAATTAGGGGCAGCTTGGTTAAGGAATGGTAAAGGGAAAAGGTGTAAACAAAAGAGAGAGAGAGAAGGAGTGTATTAAATATGTGTTAATTAATTGAAAGAGAAAAAAAACAAAACAAAACAAAGCCAGAAAAATGTTTGGGGGGGGGGGGGAATTCACGTGAAATTGGGCAAGAGAGAGAGAGAGAGAGGTTAAATTGTCTTGTAACGTGAAATTTGAAAGTGTAACTTGCATCATTTAATGTGCTAACTAAAAGAGGCTTTAAATCATTAAATAAATAGTTAAAATAAAAGAAAAGAGGCTATTATTAGGGTTGTGGTCAGCTGCCATTGTGGGGAAATGGAGTGTGAAATGAGTGAAGAAAGAAAACTTGATTAATGTGTAGAAGTGACAAATGAGTGTACTTGAAGTATGGGTTGAAAAAGTGCTTTTTATTAGGAAAATATATTAAATAAAATTAAGAAAAAATATTTTTAAATAAGTGGCAAAATTTTATAATTAAAATAAAATAATTAATTGAACTATTTTAGTATTTCAACAAATATGTTGCCGCGGTATGATCGAAATATGCGAATATGGGCTATAAAGAAATATTTTTATAACCCGAAAAATTATAAAAAATTATTTTATGAAAATAAAAATATTTTTCAATTATTAAATTAATTTATTATTTTAATTTTAATATCGGGTCTTAAATAGAATCTGATCCCGTATAAGCCCGAAACGAACTAAATTTTAGAAAAACAAAATTTTCTATAATATATAAAATATTTATCTAAAAATAAAAGGGTTTATAAGAATAATAAAATGATGTAATCAAAAAAAAGTGTATATTGCAAAAGACTAATTAATTACCGGTAGTAATGAAAATACGATAAAAAGGTTATAACTGTAACTTTTATAACCCGAAAAATTATATAAATGATATATTTGAAAATCTTATGAAATTACGAGTCAAACGGTACTAGTGGTATATTTTTTATATCTCAAGCCCCGAGACACGCTTTTCGAAGTCTGTATCCGAATAGGTTCGAAATAGGTCAAAAATTTACCAATCTGATATTTTTAAGCAAACTTATATTACTACGAGCTATTCTACACATTTAAACTACACATCGGCCTCTAGGGTTAAGAGCGCTAGATTGCCGGACTTAAACTATTGTATTCCACTTAGGGTTTCCAGATGATTCTTCGATTTAGATCGTTGCCAATCTGAAAACTGATATTTTATGTTTATACAACATATTTGATTTGAGAAATTTATTTTAAATTTTATTTTTGTAAGTATTTAATATCTCTTAACATTTTCAGAATGCTTGAATTGGGTTTTATTTTCGAAAGTATCATCGTTATTTACTTTTTAATAATTTGTTTTTGGGCTTTATATTACCCAGTTTTATAAGTTGAAGTTAAATATAGAATTTGTCGTACGTAGTGGTTTTGGAATTGAAGTATGTTGAGCTCTTATTTTATTTTTAAGGATTCTTATTTTCCTCAAGATTGAGAAATTTCTGGATTCGTTCGTGATTTAGGACTAGTCAAAGTTCAGTTTTAATTTGGAGTGATTTTTAGGGTTTATTTTATAAGTTCATCTTGGAATTATTTACTGAAATTTTCCGGGGCTTACAGCACTTCCAGCGTAATGCTCTTGTAGGCAGGAGCATGGATGGCAAATAAATTTTCCCAAGGCCCAACTGATAGCATCTCCTTGATCTCCTCTTTTTTTCCATAGTTCACAAGCATCTCCCAATCCAAGTATCTATGGGCTCCAAAAGGTTTATGAGATAATCGTTGCATTGTAGTCTTAACCCAAAGAGTCTCAGAACGTAATGGGGTCGGCCTTCCTTGTGGCTATGATTACACTACCTTTTGCTTCTTTGTTAGGGTTTGTGAAGATGATGCATATTAACCTTCTGAAGCACGCTGACCTAATCATGGCCTTCTAACGGGTTGCTTTGGTCTTGCCATACCTGCATGAGTAGATCATATTATAATTGAGTATAATAGGTGAGCAAGACTTAAACTGATAAAATGAGCCACAAAAAGCTTCAACAATCATAAGAAACAAGCATACAAGCATTAGAGCACAATTGAGTTGGGTATGTACAAGTTCTGAAGAATCTATGTATACACTAGTAAGTGTACACAACTAGTTTAGGTGTAGTGTACAACCCGAAGTTTCAAAATTTTTTATTAACAAGTATAAAAACTTATTTTGAACATATTAGATGCTATTCAAACTATAATTTCATCCCTATCATCACTAATTCCTCCAATTTCGCAAAAATATCGAAATTTTCGAACAACTAACCCTAACTTTGCAATTCATGTGCTTGAGCATGAAATCCAACAAGAAAAGTAGTACAATACGTTCAAGGATCATCTAATTGCATGAAAATCACAAAAGCCCCAATTTTTACAACACTTGAAATTTATGCAAGAACCCTATATTGGTTGAAACCCATGAAATGCATGTGGGATCTAAGGAAATCTAAGTCAAATCATTTACACCAAGCATGGAATAACGTGATGAACAACAAAATTCAGCCACAACATCCATCACAAATCATTTCAACAATAAATCCAAACCTACCCATGACGTTCCAGCTCATGCGTGAAGCAAAGATAGATGGAGATGAGAACTAGAGGACTTACCTTGATTGAAGATGAACAAAACGATCCAAGGAGCGTGGAAGGAGGAAAGGAGATGCGTGGGGGAGCTTCTTGTGTCATGATGGAGGGGTTAGTGTTGTGAGAGAGGGTTTCGTTTCATGAGGAAGGAGAAGAATGAAAGAAATGAAGTGAAACATGTGTGTCTATGCATTTATAGGGGGAGTTTAATTAGTACACTACCCCTACACGACCCGTGTACTCTGACTCGTAACTCCACAGATTCGATTAAACATGTATACTACCCCTACACGACTCGTGTAGGATGACTAGTGACTTCACAGAATTGAATCCCAACATACACTACCCTTACACTAGTTGTGTAGGATGACTAGTAACTTATCAGATTCTTGAAAATTTAGGCACACATTCACGACACATACATGAGTCATGTAGAACAACTCATGACTCCACAGATTCTTGGAAAATTTGTACACTGCATTCACAACCTGTACATGAGTTATGCAGGGTAGTGTACACTAGGAAAAAATTTTAAGTTCTATAAACTCCTTTGAAAAATGATTTTCAAGATAGCACATGACAAAGTTGACTTACCTAGAACACTTAAAAAGTGTTTTCATCTTTCAAACCTGATGTGAACGCATCAAGGCCAATTTATCAGTTAATTGTCATTTTTAATTTTTTTGTCAGTTACAGTCAGTTACTTATTTTTGTCAGTTACATGTCTTTAATTTGTTTGTCAGTTATATGTCTTTAATTTCTTTGTCAGTTACAGTCAGCTATTTATTTTTGTCAGTTACATATCTTTAATTTCTTTGTATGTAAAAGACTATATATAAGCCTTGGTTACGAGAATTAGGAAGGTTTTAGTTGATTTCTTTGGTGAGTTCATGTGAGAGAGTTATCTCTTGTAATTGACAGGATTGTCAATACATGTTATGAATATTGAGAATTATATTTTCTTTATTCTTCTTGCTGATTGAATTTTTATATTCCTTTAGCAATTCGTGAGAGTTTTTACAAATCGTGAGTCATATCGATTTGTGATTCTATTCACAAACTAGTTTGATTTTGTTAGTCGTGGCACCTATCGACTAATAATATCATCCATATCCTTTTATTTCTGTTTCCTTTAAAATCAGAAAACCCAAAAAAGAAAAGATTGTGAAAAATTGTTAACCCCCTTGGGAGCTTACCATTTGGTATCAGAGCTATGGTTTCTTGTCACAAGTAATCTATCCTTTATCTTTATTTAATCTTGTTATCTATTTGTTATTGTTCTTGATTAGGGTTCTTGAGTCAAAAAAAAAAAAAGAAAAGAAAAGAAAGAAAAGAACCATCTTTATATTGTTCCATTTGTCAAAAAAAAAAAAAACAAAGATTTGATTTTGATTGGTCTGTTGTTAGGGTTCTTTTGTGAAAAGTTGTGATCTTTAGATCTAGGGTTTAAAAAAAAAATTCGAAAATATCATGATGGTACTTCAGATTACAAAAATTTGTTATTGGGTGAAATTAAACAAGCATTTAATAAACTTGAAAAGGATTTTGAGTGTTTCTTTAAAAGTTATGAAAAGAAGTTAAATCAGCAGAAGGAGGAGAAGAAAGAGTTGCAAGTGGTTTGGGTTGAACCTAGAAAATCTGCTGATGAGAAAAAGGTTGAAGTGGTGAGTGATGATAACTTGAATATAGTGAAAGAGGTGGAAGTTATTGAGGTGAAGCCTAATTCAGATGTTGCTGAGTTAGAAGGAATGGAGGGTGATGATACGATTGAACAACCATCTGTAGAGCAGGTATTAATAGTTAAGGCTGAGAAGGAAAAAGAGGTAATTGCAGATGTCGATAATTGTTTACAGGTTAAAAGAAGCCCAAGGCAAAGGGAGAATTTGTTTCATACCAGATGCTTAATTCAGGGTAAGACTTGTAAATTAACTATTGATAGTGGCAGTTGTGCTAATGTAGTTTCACAGGAGTTTGTAAAGAAGATGCAACTTCCAGTGATTCCACATCCTAAGCCTTATGGGTTAAGATGGTTAAATGCGAAGAACGTCCTGCATATTCACCAGCAAGCAAAGGTTCCTATATCCATAGGAAAGTATTGTGATACTGACAAAAAAATTAAAAATGACAATTAACTGATAAATTGGCCTTGATGCGTTCACATCATTCTCCCCTTCTTGGAAAAGATTCGACCTCGAATCTTGGCAGTCAAATTGGATGGATCTTCATTTGGAACATGTTACTCTTGGTAGGCCTTGGCAATATGACCGCCGAGCCATATATGATGGTTACAGGAACACTTATACAATAAAAAAGAATGGCCAGTATTTTAAGATGCTTCCAATGACAAGGGCTGATGTTTTACAGGAGCAGTTTGTTCATGTGAAAACTAATTGTCAGAGAAGTTTGTTTTTGTTGCCATGCAGATCATCACAAATAAAAAAAAAAAAAGGTCACCCCAAAAGTTGCAGGAGCTTCAGCATGTTCCAAATGAAGATCCATCCAATTTGACTGCCAAGATTCGAGGTCGAATCTTTTCCAAGAAGGGGAGAATGATGTGAACGCATCAAGGCCAATTTATCAGTTAATTGTCATTTTTAATTTTTTTGTCAGTTAGAGTCAGTTACTTATTTTTGTCAGTTACATGTCTTTAATTTCTTTGTCAGTTATATGTCTTTAATTTCTTTGTCAGTTACAGTCAGCTATTTATTTTTATCAGTTACATATCTTTAATTTCTTTGTATGTAAAAGACTATATATTAAGCCTTGGTTATGAGAATTATGAAGGTTTTAGTTGATTTCTATTTTGGTGAGTTCATGTGAGAGAGTTCTCTCTTGTAATTGACAGGATTGTCAATACATGTTATGAATATTGAGGATTATAATTTTCTTTATTCTTCTTGCTGATTGAATTTTTATATTCCTTTAGCAATTCGTGAGAGTTTTTACAAATCGTGAGTCATATCGATTTGTGATTCTATTCACAAACTAGTTTGATTTTTGTTAGTCGTGGCACCTATCGACTAATAATATCATCCATATCCTTTTATTTCTGTTTCCTTTAAAATCAGAAAACCCAAAAAAGAAAAGATTGTGAAAAATTGTTAACCCCCTTGGGAGCTTATCAAAACCTTTCTTGGAGCTTTTCTTCCCCACACTTAGCTTGAAAACTTAATTTTCCACTTGATATTGCTTTAAAACCTGCAAATTTCTGTAGAATTTTTTTTTTAACAAACAAAAGCAACAAAACAAAACAAAAGAAAGGAAAAAGAAAAGAAAAGAAAACTAAAAACCTATTTACAAATGGGTTCACCACAGCTAGTTGTTTGGTGTTTGGAGTCGAAACTCCTCTTAACCTTCAAGTTTCAGACTATTACCCATGTAAAGCTTCACTTTTTGGCCATTCACTTTAAAAGTTCCATGTTCTGGATGTTCTAAATCCATGGCCCCATGTGGAAAAACTTGCTTGACTAAATAAGGACCTGACCACCTGCACTTCAACTTGCCCAAGAAAAGCTTCAACCGGGCATTGAATAAGAGAACTTGGTCTCCTACTTGAAACTTCTTTAGGTGACGAATATGTGCATCATGAAACTTCTTGGTCTTCTCCTTATAAAGTCGCATGTTCTCATAGGCTAATAGTCTCCATTCATCAAACTCATCAAGTTGAAGCCTTTTTCTTAGCTTGAGTTCCTCAATTCCTCTTTTAGGTAAGAATTCCTTAGTAACATCTAAATCTGTGACAATCTCCTTTACCTCCAAATCCATTGTTTCTTTCCCTTTATCAGAAATTAAGCTTAATTCTACCTTGTCTCGTGATAGAATCTCCTCAACATGTTCGGCTACTGACGAATCAACAACATCAATAGAATAACATGAATCATCAGATCCCATGGGTTTCTTCATTGTTGCAGCCACATTAACCACAAATTCCTCATCTCCTACTCTGAGAGTGAGTTTTCCCTCTTCCACATCAATAACGGCTGTAGCAATTGCTAAGAAAGGTCGACCTAGGATTAATGGAACATCTCCCTCTTCATCAATGTCAAGCACTAGAAAGTCCACCAGATAGATGAAATTACCGACCTTTACTAGCACATCCTCAATGACTCCTCTAGGAATCTTCATAAAACAGTCCGCCAGTTGAAGACTCATACGAGTTGGTGTGGGATCCACCAAGCCCAATTTCTGAAAGAATGAATGGGGCATTAAGTTAATACTTGCCCCCCAAGTCAGCTAGGGCCTTCTCCATAGATAATTCTCCCACTGTGCATGGTATGATAAGGCTTCCAGGATCCTTTAGCTTGGGAGGTATCTTGCTCAAAATGATTGAGAAGCAATTTGCTCCTATCTCCACAGTTGATACATCTTCTAGCTTTCACTTGTTGGATAGGAGTTCCTCGAGGAACTTGGCATATTTGGGCATTTGTGAGAGGGCTTCCATAAATGGAATGTTGATGTGGAGTTGCTTGAACAAATCTAAAAATTTTCCAAATTGCTCTTTATCCTTGCTTTGATTCAAACGGGTAGGATAAGGTATCCTTGGTGTGTATTCTTTCACAACTAGAGGTGGTTTCTTGGCTGGTGTGGAGACTTCCTTTTCTACAACTTGACTTTCTTCACATGTCTTCTCAGGCACTAATGAAGGATCCTCCCCACTTCTACTTGGCAACTCTTTGCCACTTCTCAAGCTAATAGCTTTAGCTTGCTCCTTAGGATTATTCTCAGTATTGCTAGGGAACCGTTGGCCTTTCTGAAAGCATCTTGGCTAGCTGGCCAATTTGCTTTTCCAAGTTGTAAATCAACGCTTCTTGATTCCTATGCCTTGCATCTGAACTTTGTATGAACTGAGTCAATAACTCCTCCAAATGTGATTTCTTTTTTAGCTGGGGTTGCTGGTTTGAAGATGATGGCATCTGTTGATATGGAGGCATTTGTGGCCTCTGAAATCGTGGTGGGAAATTTGGCTTCGGTGCACTTTGATTGCTCCAGGAGAAATTTGGATGATTTCTCCATCCTGGTTCGTAAGTGTTGCTGAATGGATTATTTTGTTGCTTGTTCTGATTCCCCAAATAATCCACTTGTTCAAGATGCTCTGGATGATAACCACTGTCAGATGTCCCTTCATGACAAAATTGTAGGTGTGGTGGTTGTAGATTCTCGGTGCTCATAACTTGGGTACTAAGGGCATCCATTTTAACAACTAAAGAAGTGAGCAGATCTACTTTCATACACCCTAGCAACTCTTTGCTTTCCATGGTTGTTTCCCCATTAGTAGTTGTTTCTAGCCATATCTTCAAACAACTTGAGAGATTCTTTAGGAGTCTTTGAATTTAAAGTGCCACCAGCAGATGCATCAACAAGCTGGCGAGTCATTTGATTCAACCCATTATAGAATGTCTAAACTTGCAACCATGATAGAAGTTGGTGGTGGGGACATCTTCTAAGAAGCTCTTTCCATCATTGCCAAGCATCAAAGAGAGTTTCAAACTCATTTTGACAAAAAGATGAAATGTCATTTTTGAGCTTAGCAGTCTTGCAAGGAAGGAAATAGTTATCTAAGAACCGCTTCATTGTTTCATCCCATGTAGTAAGTGCTCCTGGTCCCAATGATGTCAGCCAAATCTTTGCTCTCCCTCTCAAAGAGAAAGGGAACAATCTAGTACGAATAGTATCATCATCCATACCATTCATCTTACAAGTCTCACATATCTCCAGAAATGTTTGGATGTGAGAGTGAGGATCTTCATCTAGTAAACCATCAAACTAACAGTACTACTGTAGAAGTTGAAGCATTGTCCCTTTTATCTCAAAATTGTTTGCCCCAGTTGAAGGCTTCATAATGGTAGGCCCGGTGCCTTGAAGAGAAGGTCTTGCATAATCCATGTTTGTCATTGGCACATTTGGATTTTCCATATTTAACTCTTGATTGTATCCTTCTTCTAGGTCTTCCAAATCCAACTCTTCTTCACCTCTAAAATCCAGAGTTCTTCCCTTAATATCTGCTTGCTTAGAAGTGTTGGCACTTGTATTCTTTCTAATCTTTGTGTGTGTCCTCTCAATCTCAATATCCAAAGGAGTTGTAGATGAAGAAGAACTCCTAGTCATATACTACAAAAGAGACATAAAAGATTAGAATTTCAAATGTAATTCCTTGAGAGACAGAAACAAAGACAAAAGAAAAGAAAAACAAGAAAAAAAAAATAACTAAAGTAATCGCTACTAAGGCTTTCCTAATATTGCAAGATTCCCCGGCAACGGTGCCAAAAACTCTGATGCATTGGATCTTTAAGTTTTAAATTTATAATCTTATTAATTCTAGACCCACACAAGGCAGTGAACTTATCGTGTAATATAGAAATTGACTTAGATACCTAGGAATCTATGTGCAACCACTAGTAATAACCCATTAACTGTTATCTAGCTGAATCAATTAAGGGATAAATACTAACTTTCTACTAATTCTAATTAAAAGCAAGCCCAAAAACCTTAGATGAAAGATAAGCACAATTTCCTCAAGATAATCAATTCACAAACAATGCCCTTAGTTTTGGTTAACCCTAGCCTCCTTCATCTTTAAAGATAGATTCAATTGAACGAAACGATCTTGAACTATCAGGTTTCTCAAATAGATTAATTACTCTCTTCAAGTTAATTAACCCCTAACCCTAATTGCAAAAGTGGGAATTTCTTCCTTCACAATTATCAATTTAGAATAGCATGAAGATAATGGATCCTAATTGATAGAAAGTTAGAAAAACACTATTTCTAGGTGGATTACTCAACTTCTTAGCCCATGAGAGATCAAACCCATTAATTGAAATCTTCTTTCGAATTAACAAGAATCACGTTTGTAATAACTTCGGTCTAAACTCATCACAATCAACAATATAAATCATGAAGCAAACTTAAAATCAAACTTCATTCAATTAATAATCAAGTCAATACATGAAGGCCAGGGTTTCCCAAAACTTAGGGCATACACAACTACTCTTCCCATGAAGAGATTAACAGTAATAATAAGTACAATGGAAGAAAAAGGAAAGATCATGATGATAAAATCCTTTTGTAGAAGTGATTGTTATTGATCTCCAAGTAGTAGCACGAATTCTTCTTCAAAAAGCTCTCTAAAATGTATTATAAGGTTTTTGGGTGGTAAAACAAGTGAATAAATTCTGTTCTTTCAACTCAGAGAGCGAGTATATATATATAATATATATATTAGTAGTTGTATACAACCCCGACATGACCCATGTACATCGGGGTAGTGTACTCATTAATTCGCGCGTTTTTCCTTTTTTGGCACATGTACACGACTTATTGTATACAACTGATGTATGTGGGGTCGTGTATCCTGGAACTTTGAATTTTTCTTCAATTTTCTTCATCCAAAAATACACTAGTAGTATAAAAATACTAGTGTATGGCCAACAACTTCACAAAAGGCTCCAAAGCTCTCCATAATCTTGGCTTCTTTCATTAATTATCCTTTGAAAATCCAAATTGTTCCATGATTGTCCCTTAACCACAAAATTAGCTCAATAATAATCCTTTTGTTCAATAAATCAATTAAATAGCATATGAAATATGCTCAATAATGCACCCATAATAAGGGTCCTAGGACACTTAACAGATTACTCAAGTTCTAAGAGAAGTGAAGGTGTTTATGTGAAAGAAAATTTGAAAATGACAAAAAGAGAATGAAAAAGTCATCATTCTTTAGTTTTGAGATTCTCATGAGCATGAATAACTAAACTTATCCTTCAACCCCTTGGGAGGCCGTAAATCCCCATAGGTTTTAATTCCGGTTATTCAAACTATGTTTTGCTACATATGTTTGATGAGTGCATTGCATATAGTTGCTAACAAAACTTGTTTAATAGTAGTGATATGTGTTAAGATTATGTTATTCACTGAGCTTTATGTGCTTACGCTCTCTTAGACTATTGATTTATAGGGTTATAACAAAGAAAACCGAAACCAAGCTCAGGTGTGGGAGTTAGTGTAGAGTGGATGATAAGTCTCATCTACTCTATCATTTCCATGAGAATTTAGATTAATTTTGCTTAAATTTTAAGTAAAGTCCCATAAAACTTATGCTTTTAATGAAAATTGTTGTTTTTATAGCTCTTTGAATCCAAAGAAGCAGAATTTAAGTGATCGGATTAGATTTGGAGCATAAACAACAAACAAAGTCAAGCAAAATATAAGAATCACTATCGAGGCCAAACAAAGGAGGAAAGAAAAGGAAAAATGGTCTGTTGTGCGTTAACTTCGAGCCCTCGACATGACCTTCGACTTTTGTTAAAGGAGATCAAGCATCATTCTACAGAAAAGCTTCTGTTGGGCCTTAGAGTCAAGCCTTGTATTCGACCCTCAATAGTTACTCTCTGAAGATAATTTTCTATCCATTTTTACCTCGAGCCTTAGCCATACAAGCCTCGACTGTCTCAATTCCACTATCAATAGAGCAATGGACAAAAATGCAAGTGCTTTTAAACGTTTTAAGTGTCGAGCCTGATTTCTTGTTTTTACGAACACTCAACCACAGCTCCAATGTGACTCGCAACATTAAGTACATGATTTAGACGTGCGCATGAATAAAGAATTTGCTTTTCGTTATAAAGAATCTGTCATATCAACAATAAACTTCCTGATTTCCGTACCCTGAGCCTATAAATAAATGTGCAAAGGTATGTGGTAGTGTATATACGATAGCATAGTAATAACGTTGTGTAGAGAGAGAATTTGTAGTGTCACGCCCCAGAGGGTACCCTAGCTATATTGTATTGTATATAATATTGGTTTCTATACAATAGAACTAGTTACTCTAAGAGTTGTGACATAAAACAGGATCTTTTCAGTTGCATGATAAGAAATGATATACATACACAAAATATACAAAAACAGTTAAACTAAACTTCATATAAGTTTGTATAAGTTATTACAAACTGGGCTATCATCTTAACTAGAAACATGATAAAAGTAAAATTTACTAATACAGCATTTCTAAGTCTTCCTTAACTACTCCCAATTTGCTAGCTTGATTTCCTTACCCGCTCTAATTCCCGAGACGGTACTAGCCACGGTTGAGGATAAACTGAAAAATCTGTTGGAGTATGAGCATTTCTAGCTCAGTGAATAACCATCACATATTACATCAAGCAAAGCAAGCAAGTAATTTATCAAACAAGTGTAATGCAACATTCAAGCATATGTACAATTACAAGTCTGGACAACCGGAATCCAAACAGGATGTAGATTTGCGCCTCTCATCGGGGTTGAAGGAACCTAGTCAAGGATCATATCCTTATGACCTACTTGCTCAGGAGAAACAGAGAACCATAGGAATAATAATTCTCACTTTATTCTTTCTTTATGTTATTAGTTTCTTCACTCAATTTCCTTTAGGAACAAAGAGACTCATTAAGTATTAGTTATTTCAAGCCGATACCACGGGCGGCGTTCCTTCTTTGCCGAGTAGTTCCCGTGGAACCGAACAGAACAGGGATAATTTTGGAAGAACTAGGAAATTTACATCTAGAAAAACCAAACATTAACCGAGATCCGAAATACTAACACGTAGCAAGTTGTCACCTTTATGCATATTGTGCAAGTATGCAATGTATGATCCTTTAAGTCATAAGCCTATCAGTTATAGATTGATTATAAATGACCAAACAGCTTACAGACAATTCTCAACATGCTTCAACAATTTTTCACACAATTCTTGTTATCACTTTTAATAGTTACAATTTAGCACTCAATTCATCCATCACTTAAGAAAGAACAATTCCCAACCCCACATGCTTCATACTTCATTTTCATGTATAACTTTAGGTGCTACTACCGTTACAAATACAAACAATGTAATAGATCAGAGTTACTCACCTGCTCATGGTGTCTTCAAATCGTAATAATCTTCCGGGAAGTCTAAATTTGATTCTGATCCACCTATTTAGATGAATGAAGTTCCATAAATTAGATAATTGACTTTATAATATCTGAATGTGTGTCTAAGTGTTTTATATAAATTTATCTCTTAGTAAGGTCATTTTTATCAATTCCAAAGGTAGTTTATCTTTAATTGTTTAAAGACTTGTGGATTATCCTATATTTTGTAAAATTCGTATGAATACACTTTTGCTACTAAAAGTGGTCTAATTAATTCTAAATTCATGTTTTTTAGTACCAAATCTTTAAGTATACTTATATTACTTATGTTAGCCTATATTTTTATGTATAATTAAGTGTTAAAAAGCTTATTTTACCTATAGTATGCTAGTTGCAAATAATTTTTTTTTTTTTTTATGATTAGTGTAAGACTTTCTCAAGATCATTTTTATTTCTTAGTCTTCTTAGACTTCCACTAATGGCAAAGGATCTTATTTGAACTCTAATTTATCTTACCTATCAATGTGCTTAGTGATATCAATATTTTCTTCTATTATATATTTTTTTTTCTTTCAACCTTATGTAAAGTGAGTTCTCAATTAGAATTAAGGGGTTTCTATCTATATTACTAATGACCATTCTATATTATTTTTAAGTTCATCAACTTAATTGTCTATGTATTCGGTTTATAGTATATTTCTTAAGATTATTTCTATTCCATTGAATTTCCTTTATCTACACTTTAGTAATTTCTCATTATGAGTTTTAAGCTCAAGACTTCTAATGGGTAATACATTGGCTAGTTTAAATTGTTTAGATGACAATTATAATGTGTCTTCTAATTTACAAGGTTATGAGCTAGGGTTTTCAAGACAATAGTCTTGTAATAACTTCAATGTGAAATTCTAGGGTTTTCTAATGTTTAGACAATTTTCTTCAAGACTTCTCCTTATTCTAAGTCATTCAAAATATTTATCCTACATCATTCCTATTTATTCTACCATCAACATAACTCTATGGAGACTTCTAAAAATGTATCTATGGCTATGTATGACATTCATTTTCTTAATTTAGAATGAGGAAATAAGTCAAAGGTGTAGACCTTACCTTGAAAGCTTAGAAGTGTAGATGGCAATTTCTCTTTCCATTTTGATTAAGACCTACATATTTTAGCAAATTAGTAATTCTACTATATTTCATGAAATAAATAACTAACTTTATAACTTCTTACCCTTGTTTTCTAAATGGTAGGATGGTCAATGGTTTCCTATAATAATAGTTGAAGCTTAGGTTATGTGTTATTTATTTTGTTGGAAGGTTAAGTGAAGGCTAGAGGTTGCAAAGAGGGAAATTTGAATTTGTAAGTGAGTGTGTGTGTGTGCTGCATCTATTCACGTGGAGAAGGGGAGGAAGAGTGGGCTGGTAGTTGCGAATTTAGCTTTCCAATTTTGACTTAATTATTATTATAGATATAGGTAACTTGTAGGATAAGTGTTAAATTTGTCTAATTTTAAATTGGCCTAATTTGTTGCTTGTTGAGGCTGCCACGATGAAAGAAGGGAAGAGGAGGGCAGCTTGTCCAAGTTTCCTAGCTAATTTGGAAGTGTTATATTAAGTGTAATAATTAGAGCACGGTTGGAGCAATTTAATTGGTCCATTTGTGCAAGTTTCTAGCCTTTTATTTCAACTAACTTTGACTTGCTGCATGTGGGTGCTGTAACATTTCCAAAACAGCAACTTGGAGCTTCTTTCCACCGTAACTTGCATTTGTGAGTTGGTAAAAAATAGTAAAAATGTAAATATCTAACTAATTACGTCACAAACTATCCCTTACACGTATATTAATATTAGTTACGTAAAAATTTTATTCCAAAAAATTTAATTTAGGTCCCAAAATATTTCTACAACATGGTTGACTTCAAATTTTAAATTTAAAATTTACGCGATTTAGTATTTTTAAAGTTTGGTCTTACGCGATTAGGGTTTCGGGGCCTAAAAGGTCAAAATGTACAATTGGTATCTATGGACTCTAAATTTTCCAACTAATATTATGGTGTGATCAAAATTTTTTTTGAAGTCTAGATTATTAATTATAGGCTCGTTTATAGCTTTTTAGTACATATTTATAACCCTAACGGTTTATCTTTAATGGATCATTTTCATTCTTTATATACTGCAAGTCATTGGCTTTCTAATGTTCTTAAAATAAAATTTTATTTATACTTATATTCTAGATTCTAGACTCAGATTATAAAATTTAGCTAAAGTTCTTTTAATATCTAAAAATTCCCGATCTAGGGTTTTTAAATCATTATTAGGTTTTAATACTCTAGAATTCCTAACTGAGGCCTAACCGGGTAAACGAACTCCAATATCTATCCTATTTGTTACTATCCTATTTCCTTAGAATTCTCGGGGTTTACATGTAGAGCGACAGAATTTTATTTCTTGTTTGGAATATCTCATAGTTTTCTAGGTAAAAAATCATTTTAACCCATTGTTTGTAATTCCTGCAACACTTTGTCTCGAATTGTAATATCCTTTGATTAATCTCATTTTATTTGTTTAGATCATGTTCTTAATCTTTAAATCCATGGAGAAATAATCTCCTACAACTTAGGGTTTACAATTCTAAATCTTGATTCATGTGAAATCAAATGCGCTTTCAAGTCAATTGACTGAGTATTTGATGTGAACGCATCAAGGCCAATTTATCAGTTAATTGTCATTTTTAATTTCTTTGTCAGTTACAGTCAGTTACTTATTTTGTCAGTTACATGTCTTTAATTTCTTTGTTCGTTATATGTCTTTAATTTCTTTGTCAGTTACAGTTAACTATTTATTTTTGTCAGTTACATATCTTTAATTTCTTTGTATGTAAAAGACTATATATTAAGCCTTGGTTATGAGAATTAGGAAGGTTTTAGTTGATTTCTATTTTGGTGAGTTCATGTGGAGAGTTCTCTCTTGTAATTGACAGGATTGTCAATACATGTTATGAATATTGAGAATTATAATTTTTTTTATTCTTCTTGCTGATTGAATTTTTATATTCCTTTAGCAATTCGTGAGAGTTTTTACAAATCGTGAGTTATATCGATTTGTGATTCCATTCACAAACCAGTTTGATTTTTGTTAGTCGTGGCACCTATCGACTAATAATATCATTATCATTTATTTGTTTTCCTTTAAAATCAGCAAAACCAAAAAAGATTGTGAAAAATTGTTAACCCCCTTGGGAGCTTATCATTTGGTATCAGAGCTTTTGGTGCGACGCGCTTCAAATTGGTAAGATCGTTGAACTTTTCTTGTTAGATCTGGAAATTTCGTGGTTGTGATTGTGCTGCAAAATTTCTGTTGTTGTTGAATTGTGGGATTTGGAGAATTAGGGTTCTTGGATTTGTTATTGACTTGCTTGTGTTGTCTAAAATCATGTTGAGATTCAGTTGTCCTGAAAGTTATTATAAGGATGAGATTCAACATCAAAGAAAGGATTTTTATAAAGGTCGTTCAAGGCATGTTGAAGATAATTTGAATTATCGAAGTGAGCGATCTCATAGACGTACTCATGAAGATTTGTATTATCGGAAGGAGAAATCTTATAAACAAAATGATTTGAATTATCCAGAAAAACGATCTCTAAAATATCATGATGGTACTTCAGATTACAAAAATTTGTTATTGGGTGAAATTAGACAAGCATTTAATAAACTTGAAAAAGATTTTGAGCGTTTCTTTAAAAGTTATGAAAAGAAGTTAAATCAGCAGAAGGAGGAGAAGAAAGAGTTGCGAGTGGTTTGGGTTGAACCTAGAAAATCGGCTGATGAGAAAAAGATTGAAGTGGTGAGTGATGATAACTTGAATATAGTGAAAGAGGTGGAAGTTATTGAGGTGAAGCCTAATTCAGATGTTGCTGAGTTAAAAGGAATGGAGGATGATGATACGATTGAACAACCATCTGTAGAGCAGGTGATACGAGAACCTTCGTATTCACGCGTGAGAACCCCTTTGGATATTGCGAACCCCCAAACAATGAATAGAAAACGCACGGATGCCTTTGATTTCAATCCCTAAGAAGAATTAGATATCAAATTTGTCTTTAGGTTGTTGATCTAAAGAATTAGGATAACAAACCCTAATTGCGAACGCTCAAAGAAGGTGATCGATCTTCTTTGAATGTTCCTAAAGCATGTATTCTAAATCAAGAACACAAAGATTTCAAGCAAAAAGCTTTGGTTTTTCATTCAACAAAATAATCTGTCTTTTACAAACAACCAAATAGGTTTATATAACCAAGCAAAGGAAAACAAAACGTCAAAACAATGAATTCAATACGTCCTAAATGTTAGCTGGCGGCCAATCAAAGATGGTAGGCGGCCATGAGCATTCTAGAGCAAAATTGTAAAGTTCAAAAAATTGGCCAGGGGAGTCATGGCCGGCGGCCATGGGATAATGGCTGGCGGCCATTCTTGTTTCTCTGCACAAATCAGCTTTCCTTGGCTCTATTTGATGATTACTTGAAAAATATTGAAGTATACTTGCTCCATCCTTGTTCCAAAGCCTTGATAACCTTGTGATTCATCCTTGGCATGCTCTAATAAGCCTTGGAAGTGATTATTGTAGGCTTGTTGAATCTTCTTAGCTCTAGCTCTTGTGATTGGTCCTTGAGGAAAACTTATTGGACTTGAATTTCTTTAAGGCTCCATGGTTGCCACTTGGTCTTCATGTTGATTCGGATCTAAACTTTGGACCGTTGGCTCTTCTGTAACATTCCCCTCTCCTCAAAAGGATTCGTCCTCGAATCAAAAGCATCACCTACATCAAAAGGACTAAGATCAGCAACATTAATGGTTGCACTAACATTATACTCACCTGGTAAGTCCACTTTATAGGCATTATCATTGATCCGTTCAAGTATCTGAAATGGACCATCTCCTCTTGGACTCAATTTAGACTTTCGTTGTATTGGAAACCGCTCCTTGAGAAAATGAACCCAAACCCAATCTCCGGGTTGAAAAATCATAGGTCTCCTTCCTTTGTTTACCCTTGAAGCTACCTTGGCATTTTGTTGCTCAATCCGGTCTTTCACCTGTTTATGTAGCTTCCTCACAAAATCTGCTTTAGATTCAGCATCAAAACTAACAAACTTGTTAGGCGGTAATGGCAATAATCAATAGGAGATAGAGGATTAAAACCATAAACAATCTCAAATGGAGAACAATGAGTAGTGCTACGAATATACCCTATTATATGCAAATTCCACAAATGGTAAACAATCCTCCCAAGTCCTAATGTTCTTCTGTATGATTGCCCTCAACAATTGAACCAAAGTTCTATTAACCACCTCGTTTGCCCATCAGTTTGTGGATGACAGGTAGTTGAAAACATAAGCTTAGTTCCCAACTTTCCCCACAAAACTCTCCAGAAATGACTCAAAAATTTTACATCCCTATCACTAACAATGCTTCTAGGTATGCCATGCAATCGCACAACCTCTCTAAAGAACAAATCAGCATATATGTTGCATCATCATTTTATGACATGGGATAAAATGAGCCATTTTACTAAAGATCTACCACAACAAAGATACTACATGACCTTTCCTAGTCCTAGGCAAGCCAAAAGAAATCCATAGACACAGCAGTCCAGGGTTCATTAGGAACAGGCAATGGTTTATATAGTCCATGTGGTTGCAGTTTAGATTTAGCCTCTTTACATGTAATGCAAGTTTTACAAATTTTATGCACATCATGCCTCATGCCAGGCCAAAGAAATGTTCATGTAGCATATCATAGGTCTTATCTACCCCGAAATGCCCCATTAAGCCCCCTCCATGTGCTTCCTTAACCAACAATTCCCTTACAGATCCTTTAGGAATGCACAACTTATTCTTTTCAAATAGAAATCCATTGGATACAAAGTAATCATTAATTCCAGTCCCATCAAAACAGCAGAAAATACTCCAGAAAAATCATCATCAGTAAGATACATTGCTTTTACCAATTCAAATCCTAGCAAAGAAGTACTAAGAGAATTTAGTAAAGCGTACCTTCTTGAAAGTGCATCAGCAACAATGTTCTCCTTACCTTGCTTGTACTTGATCACATATGGGAAAGTCTCAATGAATTCTACCCATTTCGCATGCCTCCTATTGAGTTTGTCTTGACTCTTTAGATGCTTCAAACTCTCATGATCGGTATGTATGACAAACTCCTTAGGCCAAAGGTAGTGCTGCCATGTTTGCAATGCACGCACTAAGGCATACAACTCCTTGTCATATGTTGGATACTTCAATGCCGCTCCACTCAACTTTTCACTGAAGTACATTAGTGGCTGTGATCCTGCATTAAAACAGCTCCAATCCCTATACCACTAGCATCACATTCAATTTCAAAAGTTTTATCAAAATCAGGCAAAGCAAGCAATGGTGCGTTACACAATTTTTCTTTAAGTTCATTAAAAGCAAGTTCTTGTGTATCACTCCATACAAATCCAACATTCTTCTTAACTAACTCATTCAAAGGTGCAGCAATAGTGCTAAAATCCTTGATGAATCTCCTATAAAACCCAGCAAGTCCATGAAAACTCCGCACTTCACTAGCACTCTTAGGTCTAGGCCATTCCCTAATTGCCCTAACCTTTTCCTCATCAACCTCCACTCCTTGACTAGAGACAACAAAACCTAGGAAATTAACCTTATCCATGCAAAAACTACACTTCTTAAGGTTGGCATATAATTTCTCCTCTCTTAGCTTTGTTAACACTAGTCGCACATGCAAAACGTGATCATTCAGACACTTAGAGTAAATCAGAATATCATCAAAGTAAACCACAACAAATTTACCTAAGTAGTCACGCAACACATGATTCATCAATCGCATAAAAGTACTAGGTGCATTTGTAAGACCAAAAGGCATGACAAGCCATTCATACAAACCATACTTAGTCTTAAATGCAGTTTTCCATTCATCGCCTACTTTCATGCGAATTTGATAGTAACCAGATTTTAAATCAATTTTGGTAAACAAACATGAACCATACAATTCATCCAACATATCATCTAACCTAGGTATAGGATGACGATACTTTACAGTGATTTTGTTGATGGCTCTGCAGTCTACACACATTCTCCAAGTCCCGTCCTTCTTAGGCACTAATATTACAGGAACCGAACAAGGACTCAGACTTTCTCTCACATACCCCTTCTCTAACAACTCCTCAACCTGCTTCTGGATCTCCTTCGCCTCACTAGGATTAGTTCTATAGGCAGGTCGGTTGGGTATGACAGCTCCAGGAATGAAGTCAATCTGATGCTCAATGCCTCTCACAGGTGGAAGTCCACTAGGCATCTCTTCAGGAAACACGTCTTCAAATTCCTGCAATAAATCAGAAAACACACTAGGCAAAGATTGGTTAATCTCATTAGTTGCCAAACAAGCCCCTTTGTACAATAGTACAAATATAGGTCGATTGGCATGCAAAGCATATCTAACCTCACTCGTCCTAGCAATCAAGCTCTCATTCTTACTCTTTTTCTCTCTAGGCCGATTTTTATTTTGCTTTTCACTCCCCTCTTTCTTTCACTCAACTCACTTTCATCACTCTCTTTATTTTCACTCTTTTTCTTCTCTCTCTCAAAAGTGCTTTTTCTACTCTCACGCTCTTTTCTTTCGGCCTCTTCTCTCAATCTTTCCAAAGCACATTGGTCTTCATACACTTCTTTGGATGACAATGGTGTTAAAGTAGTTTTTCTGCCATCTTTGGTGAAAGTGTATCGATTGGTGTAGCCATTATGCACTGTTTGTCTATCAAATTGCCAAGGTCTTCCTAATAGAAGATCACTAGCATGCATAGGAACGACGTCACATAATATTTCATCATGGTATTTGCCAATGGTTAGAGAAATTAAAGCTTGCCTATTTACCTTAACCTCACCACAATCGCTAAGCCATTGTAGTTTGTATGGTCTAGGATGGGGTACAGTAGGCAACTCCAATCGTTAATTAGAAGTGTACTTACCACATTAGTACAACTTCCTCCATCGACAATCACACTACAACCTCTCCCTTGCACAAGGCCTCTAGTGTGGAATAAATTCTCTCGCTGCTCCTCCTGGCAATCTTCCTTCAGCTGTGTATTAAGTGCACGCCTAGTAACCAATATTTCAACCTTTTCTGGCTCATCAATGCTACCCTCATCACTACAGTCTTCTAATTCAGGCATGGCTTCCTCCTCTTTGTCACTATCAGCTCTCTCATCATCAGTGACAACTTCCCCATTTCTCACCACCATAGTTCTCCTATTAGGGCACTCCCTACTAATGTGTCCAACACCTTGACACTTCCAACATTTAATATCTCGATTTCTACCCTTCTGATCATCTACTTTAGGTTTCTCAGATGAAACCCCACCAGACTTACTCTTTGCTACATCAACTGTAGACTTATTTCCACCTTTAAATTCAGATTTTCCATATCCTTTCCAATTATTATTATAGCTTGAAGAAGATTTGGAAACATACCTGTTTGAACCTTTGCCATGAAGTTGCTTCTCGATTTTGATGGCAAGATGTACCATCTCTCCAACTCGACATATGGTAGCAACTCCACTTTATCAGCGATTTCTTTGTTCAAGCCACCCAAGAACCGTGCCATGGTGGATTCTTCATCTTCAACCACATCAGCCCTCGTCATGATCATCTCCATCTCCTTGTAGTAGTCCTCTACACTCCTACTACCTTGTCTCAACACTTGAAGCCGCTGAATCAATTCCCTTTGAAAGTACTTGGGAACGAAACGCTTCCTCATCACAGCCCTAAGCTCCTGCCAAGTATCAATAGGGTACTCCATATTCCTCTACTTGTCACCAACTGATCCCACCAAGATATAGCATAATCTTGAAATTGGGTAACAGCCAATTTCACCTTTTTCTCCTCACTAAATTGGTGACAATCAAAAATCAACTCAACTCGCTTTTCCCATTGCAAATAAGCTTCAGGATCAGACTTACCCTGAAAGATAGGAATTTTCAACTTGATACTCCCCAAATCTCGATCTACATAATCATCATTCCATCTATTCCTAGCAACGGGATAATTTCCTGCATTCTTCCTCTTCCTATACCCCTACCGCCTCTACCACCTCTACCTCTCCTATTGAATATCATAGGTGGACTATCATCATACTCCTCCTCCCGATACTCATTAACATCCCCCACATCATCAACCTGGGGTGTGGTAGAACTAACTCCTCTATTTACTCCCATAGGACTCGCCTCCTTCTCAACAGCTTGTAGTCTCAAATTCATATTTTCTAGAGACTCCTTCATATCCATCATCGTCTCGATTAGACGCTTATACTCAGATGCTCTAGCGTCTTGCATCAAAGCCCCTTCTTTACTACCTCCGTCCCTACCTTCAATCACACCCTTACCCGACATCTTTTCCTGCAAAACAAATAATCGTTAGCAATAATAAAGTTCAATTTCCTCACAAGCGCTCCCTTTCGTGTTTATCACTCACAAGATGGGGGTGTTCACTCGTGTTTCTCTAATCAAGATGCCACACACAGGGTTTCCCTCACACCTCTCAAGCCTGTTCTTTTCGTATTCTTAATTGAATCACACTCTTAGAACAATTCCAAGAATTTCGATACCAAGGTGTCTAGAGTGATACAATGGACAATTTCAAGACTCTTCGAATCAAACAAACGAGAATTGAAGAAAACTCAACGAACTCTACACAAGAATTTGTTGGAAAGACACTCAATACTCAAGACAAGAAATGATCTTTGGTAATTTTTTTTTTCGATTTTTTTTTTTGAACTCAAATCTCAAGAATAGAAAACCCACGGATGCCTTTGATTTCAATCCCTAAGAAGGATTAGATATCAGATTTGTCTTAGGTTGTTGATCTAAAGAATTAGGATAACAAACCCTAATTGCGAAACACTCCACAAAGAAGGTGATCGATCTTCTTTGAATGTTCCTAAAGCATGTATTCTAAATCAAGAACACAAAGATTTCAAGCAAAAAGCTTTGGTTTTTCATTCAACAAAATAATCTGTCTTTTACAAACAACCAAATAGGTTTATATAACCAAACAAAGAAAAACAAAACATCAAAACAATGAATTCAATACGACCTAAATGTTGGCTGGCGGCCAATCAAAGATGGCAGGCGGCCATAAGCATTCTGGAGCAAAATTGTAAAGTTCAAAAAATTGGCCAGGGGAGTCATGGCCGGCGGCCATGGGATAATGGCTGGCGGCCATTCTTGTTTCTCTGCACAAATCAGCTTTCCTTGGCTCTATTTGATGATTACTTGAAAAATATTGAAGTATACTTGCTCCATCCTTGTTCCAAAGCCTTGATACCCTTGTGATTCATCCTTGGCATGCTCTAATAAGCCTTGGAAGTGATTATTGTAGGCTTGTTGAATCTTCTTAGCTCTAGCTCTTGTGATTGGTCATTGAGGAAAACTTATTGGACTTGAATTTCTTTGAGGTTTCATGGTTGCCACTTGGTCTTTATGTTGATTCGGATCTAAACTTTGGACCGTTGGCTCTTCTGTAACAGCAGGTATTAATATTAAGGCTGAGAAGGAAAAAGAGGTAATTGCAGATGTCGATAATTGCTTACAGGTTAAAGAAGACCCAGGGCAAAGGGAGAATTTGTTTCAGACCAGATGCTTAATTCAGGGTAAGACTTGTAAATTAACTGTTGACAGTGGCAGTTGTGCTAATGTAGTTTCATAGGAGTTTGTAAAGAAGATGCAACTTCCAGTGATTTCATATCCTAAGCCTTATGGGTTAAGATGGTTAGATGCGAAGAACATCCTGCATATTCACCAGCAAGCAAAGGTTCCTATATCCATAGGAAAGTATTGTGATACGTGTTGTGTGATGTTACTCTTATGATACCACACATGTGCTTCTTGGTAGGCCTTGGCAATATGACCACCGAGCCATATATGATGGTTACAGGAACACTTATACAATAAAAAAGAATGGCAAGTATTTTAAGATGCTTCCAATGACAAGGGCTGATGTTTTACAGGAGCAGTTTGTTCATGTGAAAACTAATTGTCAGAGAATTTGTTTTTGTTGCCATGCAGATCATCACAAAAAAAAAAAAAAAAAAAAATCACCCCAAAAGTTGCAGGAGCTTCAGCATGTTCCAAATGAAGATCCATCCAATTTGACTGCCAAGATTCGAGTCGAATCTTTTCCAAGAAGGGGAGATGAACGCATCAAGGCCAATTTATCAGTTAATTGTCATTTTTAATTTCTTTGCAGTTGCAGTCAGTTACTTATTTTTGTCAGTTACATGTCTTTAATTTCTTTGTTAGTTATATGTCTTTAATTTCTTTGTCAGTTACAGTTAACTATTTATTTTTGTCAGTTACATATCTTTAATTTCTTTGTATGTAAAAGACTATATATTAAGCCTTGGTTATGAGAATTAGAAGTTTTAGTTGATTTCTATTTTGGTGAGTTCATGTGAGAGAGTTCTCTCTTGTAATTGACAGGATTGTCAATACATGTTATGAATATTGAGAATTATAATTTTCTTTATTCTTCTTGTTGATTGAATTTTTATATTCCTTTAGCAATTCGTGAGAGTTTTTACAAATCGTGAGTTATATCGATTTGTGATTCCATTCACAAACCAGTTTGATTTTTGTTAGTCGTGGCACCTATCGACTAATAATATCATTCATATCATTTATTTCTGTTTTCCTTTAAAATCAGAAAACCCAAAAAAGATTGTGAAAAATTGTTAATCCCCTTGGGATCTTATCAGTATTTGTGACTAGCAGCTTGAATCTATTTGTATGGGTCTGATTATGTGGTGCACTTGTTTCAACTGAATAAGCTGATAGGTCATTCTTTTGGATAGATCTTTGGCTGCTGGTGGAGTTATTTATAATTGCCTTAAGAGAGGGGTTGTGAGGCTTTCTATCTTTTGTTTTTAAAATGCACTAAGTTGATTTTTCTAAACCAAAGGATTCTTAAGCTTTATGCGGGTTTAGACTGTTGATAGCTTAAAAAGATATTTTAGTGTTTTTATAAACCTCAGTTTTCCTAGTAACCAAGTAAACTTCGGAAACCGAAAATCAAAACCCTAAACCGGATTAGCTTAAGCTTGAGAGAGAAACCTAAGAACTGTAGATCTGGCTTTCCTTCGGTTTCAAACTAAAAGAACTTTTGTAAAATAATTTAATGTGGAATGTTGTTTTAAAGTATATTTCAAACCATAAAAAGTTCTGATTTTGAAAAATTCTCTATTCCGGGCCTTCCCGAGATCCATTACGGAAAAGCGAGCCCCGAAACTAAAAATTCAGAAAAATATTTCGAAATACTCTTTAGAACTGAAATTTAATAAGGATTTCAAAAATATAAGTTTTGTAATTTTTTTGGTTTATAGAAATTACAGATATAACCTTTTTCTCGTATTTTCTTTACTACCGATAAAGTAATTTCTTGTTTACTATTCATTACTATTCACAAGTGCAACCTACTACACTCATAAGCCATACCCTAGTCTTACATCCTTACAAACACTCAATTATATTTTCTTTTCCAATAAATTTTTGTTTATTAACAAATTATTACAAATTAAGACTTTTATTACATAAATTACAAAACAAAATTTAATTAAAATCTCTCTCTCTCTCCCTCCATTTGTGGCCGGTGCACCCCCCCTATTTTTACCCTCAAATTGTTTTATTTTCTTCTTTTTATAATACAAACAAACCCTAATTTTACTTAATATATATAATCTTTTACTTTCTCTCTCTTTCATCATTTTTCTTTGTGCCGTGAGCCTCTTCAACACACACACACAAGCTCATTTCTTCTTCATTTTCCTCTTGATTCAAGCCTTAGGTGATGAATCCTAAACCTTTTCTACATTAAACCTTGTAATGTCAAAAGTATTCATGGGTATTTTCACATTTAAGTCCCCATGAGCACTTGTTAGGGACAAGAAAATACCACTACATGAATATCAAGCCATCACAAGAGCAAATCTTGTGTTTAAATGTGATTTTTTTGGATTATCTTCATGTTCATGCATATAATAGTAGAGTAAAGTAGAGATATTGCATAAAAATCCATGTTCATACCTTCAAACTTCATTTCATGCATCATGAGTGGTAGATCTAGCATTTAGATGTTCATGTTATACTTGACATTCATGATCTCATGAATATTTTGTGTTTTAATGCATTAATACTCATAAAGGTTTTGTCTTGTATATATATATATGGTAGTTAGTGGATCTTTAGTTAGATGAGAAAAGAAACTTAAAAAGGAAAACTTTTATTTGAAATGTCCAAATGGAAAATTCGTATGACTTCAAAACCATGTTTTAAAAACTCTTTTATCAATTCTAAAACTTATGTTTTATATGAAAATGAAGGGTATAGATAATACATATCATTAGGTAATAATTTTTATAAGTTGAAATGAGATTGATGAGAAAATATGCAAAACAAAGAGTAGAAATAATAGGAAATTTGAGTTACTACAACTTAAGAAATTCGTAATTTTGGGATATTACCATAAAAACACCTATTTTCCATGCTCAAAATGAAAGTTTTATTTAATGAATGAAGTCCTCAAGGGATAGGTATAATAAAGCTTAATTTTAATGTATTAAACAAGTTTTTCTTAAAAAAAACATTCAAAAAACTAAATTTCCAAAAATTCGGATTTTGGACTAAACCCTATTAGAAAACATGTTTACAAAGTATAAAATAGGAATTTTTATGTAGAAATGAAGACCCAATTCTAGCAAAAATAACTAGAAATTCCTAAGAAATAATTCCAAAACGAAAGAGATTATCAATGTTAGGAAACTAGTTTTCTTAAAAGTAAATATTCTTGAGTCTTGCAAGATGAAAAGTTTCTAAAAATTCCTTTTAGTAAATATTATCAAGAGTATGCATACATTAAACTCATAACATGTCATTCATGGTAGGAAATCATTAATATAGCATGTATAATTGATTTATAAAGTAGAAACATTTCAAACATTAGCAAAACTATTTTCGAAAGTGGAAAATTGTTGCTAATCAGAATTGATCCTACTGTTTCGTGACCCTAACATTTTCAAAACTTGAAAATAATATTAGAATTAGATAGATATTTTGAAGTAGAAAGAAATCGATATATAATTTGCGAAATTCCAAGTTAAAATGACCAAGTTATGGCCATTTTAAGTCAGAAATTTTGCAAATGACGAGAATTACGAATTTACTAAATTTTGATATATAGTTTGGATTAGTTAAGTGATGAAATACTTATTATGGTATTTCTTCCTTTTTAGGTGATCCTGAAATCGACGATTCTCTACCACCAGACTATTTTTACTAAAAGACCGGTGATCCATGGCCGAGTGAGTATCACTTCTGATTTCAATTATTGTATGTGGTTGTAATGATAGTTGCACTAGATATTTGGTAAAGATAAAATGGAAATGCATGATGGGGGTGAATGGGAATTCTGTATGGTTGTTGATATGAGAAATGGAATGTAAGAATATTGAAGTCGGGTGATTAACTATTACTTGTATAAATGAATTAGGATGACTGTCTGCGATTATTGATTGATCACTTAAAGAATTGGTATAATTGATTATTCGGAATTGAAAATAAATATGGATTCATTCATATCATAAATGGGGACGGAGCATTAGCATTGGTTGGCTGTCCGTAATCCTAAACAGTGTAAAAGTTGGTTAATCATAATCCATAAACGAATTAATGAGTTGGTTAATTGTGATCCACAAAACGAATTTATAAATTGGATGACCGTGATCCTAAACGGCATATTTTAGTAGTACCGTAGTATTCGTTAATCCGCTATCTCCGATGGAGGGGCAATTCCATCCACATATGATTTACGGCTGGTCATATGTTTGTTGATTCCATATGTCTGATGTATATCACTTGTTTGATTGTTTGTTTGATGTGTTATAATTGTGATCTTCCGAAG